>JAXIVJ010001395.1:0-130000 GCA_036785665.1 Chirona hameri
ATATATATATATATATATATATATATATATATATATATATATATATATATATATATATATATATATATATATATATATATTATATATATATATATATATATATATATATATATATATATATATATATATATATATATATATATATATATATGTATATATATATATATATATATATATATATATATAATATAATGCCTTAGCAGAGTTGTACAGATGAAAACAACCATTGAAATTCAGTCAGCTTACCTGGCACGGTATACCACGGAGAACTGTCCCCGCCCTATCTTCTTTTCCACCTCGAAGTTGGCGAGGGTGCCATATATGGAGTCAGGGAGGTGAGCTTTATCAATTCTGCGGCCGCGGCGTCCATCCCAAGGCGCCTTTTCAGACACGTTCAGCCTGCAAACACAACAGCCGGTCTCATCGGGTGTCCGGACACAATGGCGAATGTCATTTTGCCGAATGTCTGTTTGCCGAATGCAAATTGTCGAAGGACACTTTGACGACGTCTTTTTGTCGAAATGTGAAGATGCCGAAAGCAAAATGGCGAATGCCTTTTTGTCGAAATGCCTTTCTGCCGATGTATCAAAATGTCGAAATGTCTTTTTGCCGAAATGTCATTTTGACATGTGGAAAAATCGAAATGCCTTTTTGCCGAATGTCATTTTGTCGACATGTGAAAAGGTCGAAATGCCTTTTTTTGCCGAGCACATCCTGCTCCACTGCCCCTTCCTTGCTCCTGCAATTTTGCACCATCCACCAGGGTTTGCATTTGAGGTGGCAAAAGTTCTCGGCAGGTTTCAGAGCCCCTCTGCAGCTTTTCGAAGGTCAATTAGCTGAAGAAAAAAAATGGGTCATCTAAATCCTCTGTATCCGAATGGGGGAGGGGCGATTGTCCCCCGCCTGGCTGCGCCATACCAACTACCTCCAGGAGCTCCCGGCTACAGTTCCCGCTCAGCGGGGAATAACCGACGAACCAAGCATCCAATCAGATATCAGTGCGCGCGAAGTTTTTTCGCGTGCGCGCCCGCATGACACCAACGCTGGCCTGGACGGCCGGAAGCGACACGACGGGCGAAGAGTGCAGACCGTAGTGAGAGGAGTGAGGAGTGGGGGTGTACCACGGGTGTACGATGGAGTGGGTCCATGACGCTAAACGACGGCGTTTGGTGCACCGTGGCTTCTTCTATATACATAAAACTAGAGGAGTGGGGACAAAATGATATATATGATATACACTCCGCGGGCAACTACTATGAGCAGCGATAGCCGGCTCCGCTTTGGTTGCTGGTGGAGGATCGCTGCTGATGCTCAAGGCGGCCGCAAACTGCGCATTCGGCGCCCGATATCACTGCGAAATTCCGCCTCGGAAAATCGCGGCGATACCGCGGAATATCGTCCTCGTTCCGTTGGATTCGGCGCTGTCTGCTCGCGAGATTCCGCCCCTCCGACCTACAGCATGTCGCAACCTGTGCCTACACACAAGTTGTCCCAAGGTAACTTAATGATAGCCATTTTTCGACGAAGATGTAAATTTAGAACCACGAAACTTTTACATAATAAATGTCACAGCGGCAAGAGCATGCTGTGCAGAATGTGTACCTCTATCTGGCATAGACTCGCCACTATTAGCCTGACCAATTTTGTTGTCCGCGGCTCCGCGGCGTTCAGTCGCGGAAAAAAGCTGGTTCGAATCAGCTTTTTTCCGCCGGTCCGCAGATGGCCGGCCGACGACATTCGTTCGCGATTTTTGACGTTTCGGCTGACGCGAAGGCGGAAAGTCGCTAAAGATGCGCGGAAAGTCGCAGCGACATCGCGACCTCCGCGCGCCGAATGGCCTAGGGTACGGCCGCCTTTATGATGATCGTGGCGCACCAACAATATTGACACATGACAATTGCTGCGTATGGCACCAAAGTCATTCGGCATTCAGTACAAATATATTTCGAACATTTCACATGTCGATAAATTGACATTCGGCAAATGGCATTTCGACTTTTTCACGTGTCGGCAAAATGACATTTCGGCAAAAAGACATTTCGACATTTGGACATGTCGGCAAAGGGGATTTCGACAAAAAGGCATTCGCCATTTTGCTTTCGGCATATTCACATTTTGTCAAAAAGGCATTTCGTCAAAGTGTCCTTCGACAATATGCATTCGCCAAAATGGCATTCGGCAAAATGACATTCGCCCATGCTGTCCGCTGTCACCGTCTCAGCGTGCCAATAGCACAGCACCATATCAGCCTGTCAACACACAAGCCTAGCTCAGCCTGTCAACATCACAAACGTCTGCCTCAGATTGCTGAGGAACACCACAGCCTATATCAGCATACAAACAACACAACAGTCTACCATTGCCTTCAGATAACACAGCAGTCTAGCCCAGCCTGTATACAATATAACCAGGAGTGGACTCAGATTCTGTGCGAAAAGGAAACATCGCCGTACAAAATGAGGCTCATTCTTGTGGTAAGCAGGGTCCTTAGAACAGAAACGAGACCCTCGGAGGAAGGAACCCTCGGAGGGACCCTCGGAGCTAGAAAAGGTTCGTGGGACTACAGGTTCATGTAGCGTTCTCTAAACAAATTGAAAATGATTCCCACTCAATTTCAACCACTCCCAGAAGAAAAAAAAACAGTTACTGTTATATTATGAACTGTTATAACTGTTAACTGTTATAAACAGTTGTTATGAACAGACACTCGTTTAACCGAGTGTCGATTACTGTCGACTTTTGGGACATTCAAGTGAAGTGCAAACAATATCGGCAAGACATGGAATGGATTTTTTCATGAGCTGAAGTCTGGAAGCTGAATGCAATGATCGACAACATAGGGCGACACGTACAATTTGAATAACACTCGATTATCAACCAATGACCACTGTAACTTAAACGCAAAACTGTTCACACCTTCAATTTTCGTAATCACAAAGAACTCCTCTTCTTTTTTCAGTGTACACAATTTCCTGAGGAAAAAATATCATCGGTTAAATTTTCGCCGTTGTGTTAGGCTTTTTTTTATAATTTGTTTTTCTTTACACATTATTTAATTTCAATTAAAAGCAGAGGTAGCATCTTTGCAAAATCAAATGCATGCTGGTAAATATTTGTGTGGTACCTATCTTTTTCTCGCCCCAGGCAATGCAGTAGGTATACACAATGCGCCTGAGTGTATTGTGTGCCTGAGTCCCGAGTCTTGAGAGCAAATTGTCCGCATGGCGCATTGTTCCGCACTGGCTTAATTTGTTACAAAATGCTGTCCCGCGCTACACGCAGGTGTAGTGCGGTTCGGCATCTTCTCTGTATTGCATCTCTGTATTGCATATTGTTCAGCATCTTCTCTGTATTGATGTTCCGCATTACACATTTCTTCCGAAATGCTTCTCTGCCAGTGGCGGATCCAGGGGGGTCACTGGGGTCATGACCCCCTCCCCCCTTGAGGCCCAGACGCTATATCAGCCTGTCATCCGCACCACCGGCATATCAAAGGCATCACCGGCGGCCTATCAGGGGCACCAGCGCAATGGCAGTTTTGTTTTAACAACAACGTTTATTTTCGTGATGGCGATAGCAAATACTATAATAAATACTATATAAATAGATAGTATACAAAAATGTCACTGTTTGGTATATAGTGGATGTCCAGCGGCACCACCGCGCCGGTGTACCAGGGGCACCACCGCGCCGGCGCGCCGCACATAAAGATCACTCGGTATCACGGGTGGCCATAATTACTTTTTCTGGAAAAAATGTGATGTCAGGTTCAGTTGTGAACGGAATTATACAAATGAAATACCATGCAATAGTAAACTGCCCCGTGCATCCTATACTTAGTATAAAAAGAGTATCGGAAAATCAGAGGCGTCACTAGGAGTGATTAAATGGGGGGGGGGCATTATTCTGTCTATGGTGCTCATGATATATTCTACAAATGCGTTCGAAGATAGTGACGGATACGCATTTTCGTGTTGACAAAAGTATAATGAATAGGGTATTGTCATCGCAAGTTCGAGCATTGTTGTGCAGTGGTAGATGTAACAAGTATGACGGAGAAGCAACTACACTCACAGTTTGCATTGTTTTGCTCAGCGTTGGATCCAGTAGAACATAATAAATTGCACATTTTCGAAGCTGATGGGGTGTGCTTTTTTTCCACTACCGCCTGAAATTAGGTCAACATGCTTTCACATCTCTCGCATGTGTTACATTGCAATTCTTAACTGCAGCTGCATAACCAGGTCAAGACTTAAAAATTAGTAGCCTGGATCGTAGATAACAATGTTGTCATTCAGTAAAACCAATGAAGAACTGGCAAAATTGAATAACTACAACCAAATCCTTCACAACCAACATTATAATGATTTGCGATATCAGTAATAGCACTTCATTCGAAAAGAAAACGCTGCGCTCATTCAGCGCTGCCACAGGGCCACCAAACGCTGGCTCTCGTTAAAAAACTTGGTATCTGTATCAGCATCCACGGAAAGACAATGTGAAGCTATAGTTTTAATTACGTGATTAATCTAGACTTTTTCCACAAGAGTATGGGCGTTGGGACCCCCGAGCTTTCAATATGTATTTTGCATATATTCATCAGCGATCGTTCGTAAGAATTACGTTAAAAAATGGGAATTTGTCAAATTTTATTTGTGGGAAATGTCAAAATTGTAGTTTTTTAACCATATTTTTAACGAACGATCGCTGACGATGATCTGTAAAATAGAGGCGGAGGCCTCTATTGTGGCTGATTGGGGGGGGGCTGATTGTGGGGGGGGGGGGGTTCAAAAGTCATGAGCGTCAATCGTCATCATAATTATAACTAAGCTATCCTTAAGAAGCAAGGCACTATTCTGCTGTTGATATATCTATCTTAGTATCTCACCTTGTTACAATTTACAACCAGTAAGGCGCCGTAGCTGGCGATGAACGAGCGAGCGCGAAGGAAATGTATATGGGATTTCAACTCGATCGGGCAAATAGTTTCTGAGATACAACAAAGGGTGCGCACGTGCGCACGTGCAGAGGCACCCACCTTTGACTTGCGTGAAAGTGAGGGCTGAGAGGTCCCTAACCACACGCCAAATTTGAACATAATCGGCTCAGCCGTTCCTGAGATATATAATAGGGGTGTGCACGTGCGCACGTGCAGTCACCCCACCCCTGAGTTGTGTGAAAGTGGCGGCTGAGGAGTCCCTAACCACACACGAAATTTGCACATAATCTGCCCAGCCGTTGCGGAGTTATTGCGAGAAAATACTTTTCAACACCCCTCACGCGGCACGCGGCACGCACAGTGGTAGTCACCCACATGAGTCGGCATTGGTCTCACACAGGGTAGGTTAGACGGGGCTGCTACGCAAAGAAGTCCGCTTGTCAATCAGACGTGCGGTTGTAGAGATATGAGCTTCTCAAAAGCGTCGCCACGGGCCGGGCCGGGTCTGGCCGCACATAATCAGATTTTTCCCATACACCACGGAAGGACGAGCGAGCGCTTCGGGCTCGCTCGTAATCAAAGCTGCATTTGAGCCATGTTGAAGCTGCAAAGTGTTCTTGATCATGTTCGATGGTGGAACTTCTGATAGTACCTACCACTGGCGGATCCAGGGGGCAACCAGGTCATGCCCCCCCCCCCCCCCCAACAGCCTGGAAGGGAGGGGGGAGCAACATGCCTTTTGCCCCCCCCCCCCCCCCACACAAAAAAAAAGTTAACGATTTATTGTAAAAGTTGACTGCAGCAATCAAAATCCAGCTATCCACAGTTTTTTTTTCAACACGGCTCTTACCATCAAATCTGGGCTTTAAAAAAAGCTCAACTGGACGAGAACATAGCGGCCAGCAATCTGCCAGTCGGAACTGAAACTCTAACAAACGTTTGTTTTTACATGTAGGAAGAACACTTCATATGGTATCAATTTGGAATCCAATCTATACTCTATTTAGGCGCCAATGGTTATCAAAAATGACGCGTTGCTTTTGTGGAAATAACATTTCGGGACGCGTGACAGCGGTGTGTACAAAATTCACGTGTGATTCTCATGAAGGTCCCAATGCAGTTGCTGGCACTAGCCCCAATTTTTTTTTGACGCGTCAATATTTTGATCCAGCCCAATAGAAATGGTATTGGGAAAATGACCGATTTACAAGCGGCGATCATGAAGCACTGGATAACAGTGATGGGATGAATGGCACATGCATATGTGCATTGTGCATTGTGGCAATACAGTTTCAGCCACATAGATGTTCAATAATTAGCTTGGAAATTGATGCAATATTGCTTTATAAGTGCATCACATTTTTTATCCCTTGGCTCACCTGAATAAAATGTGTTACTCAAAGTAAAATCACTGTCAAAATATTGATGCAGTATGGGTGAATAATTTTGTACAAAACAAAATGCTTTTTCATAATAATTGTATGTAATTACATTATAAAATTAGTTACCGAGCGGGCGCGAAGCGCCCGTGAGGTTTCTCGTCAACTTACTAGACAAATTTACATTTGACCCGTGCCCGAACCGACCCCCAACTGGCCTGACCCGGCCCGAACCGGCCCGAACCGGCCCGAACCGGCCCGAACCGGCCCGAACCGGCCCGAACCGGCCCGACCCGGCCATACAGATGCTGTTCGGAAGCTAATAACTTTGCAACCACTGCTCCAATTGATATCGGGTTTTCACCAGGCACGTAGCCAAGGGGGCGGCGGGTGCCCCCCCCCCCCCCCTTTGGAGGCCAGGAGGGCTCTTTCCGGCGCGCGAGAGTCCTTTTCGGCGTGCTGCGCGCGCCGAAAAGGGCCGACGAGACCGCGCGAAGCGCGGTATCCATGGGCTCTTTACCACGCGAAGCATGGTCTTTAGAGAGTTTAGAGCACTTCAAAGGCCCTTTAGGGCCACTAGGGCCCTCTCTGAAAGACCAGAGGGCCCCTTGGACGTTCAAAAGAGCCCTGTGCATGTCAGAGGGGCCCCTGGCCAGGCCGAAAGGGCCCCTGAGCGGGTCAGAGGGCCCCCTGAACACGTCGAGTGGGCCCTAGCCAGCAAAGAGGGGCCCCTGGGTAGGTCGTGAGGCCCCTGAGCATGTCGGCAGGGCGACAAAGCGGCCAGCGCAGTCCCTGTCCAGGTCATAAGGGCCCCTGAGCAGGTTGGAGGGCACCTGTGCAGGTCAGAGGGGCCCCTGACCAGACAGAAAGGGCCCCTAGGTGGGTCAGAAGGGCCCCGAACATGCCGAATGGGTCCCTAGTCAGCACAGAGGGGCCAGGGTAGGTCGGAGGGCCCTCGGAGCATGTCGCAAGGCGACAAAGCAGCCAGCGCAGCCCCTTGCCAGGTCGGAAGGGCTCCTTAGAGGGCTGGAGGGCCCCTGGAGAGACCAGAGGGCTCCTGGAAAATTAAAAGGGCCCCTGTGCAGATCAGAGGGGCCCTTACCAGACCGAAAGGACCCTTGGGCGGGTAAGAAGGGCCCCTGAACATGCCGAATTGGCCCCTAGCCAGCACGGAGGGGCTCCAGGACAGGTCGGAGGGGCCCCTGGCTAGACTGAAAGGGCCCCTGGGCCGGTCGGAAGGCCCCTTGAACATGCCGGATGAGTTCCTAGCCAGACCGGAGGGGCCCCTGGGCAGGTCGGAGGGGCCCCTGAGCATGTCGGCAGGACGACAAAGCAGCCAGTGCAGTCCCTGGCCAGGTCTGAAGGACCTCTGAACAGGCAGATTGGGCCCCTTGACACACAAGAGGGGCTTCTTGGAAGGTCAGAGGAGTCCCTGGTCAGACCGGAAGGGCCAAAAGCACGTAGAGATCCCAGATGAAGATTAAATACAAAGAGGACTTACTCTACAAGACAAATATTAAAAGCAGAGCTTTCGGGTATATTGTAACACCCTTCGTTAGGGTGTTACAATATACCCGAAAGCTCCGATGTATTTTTTTTTCCTGTAGAGTAAGCCCTCCTTGCATTTCATATATATCACCCACTCCACATCATGTATTTTCGCTTCGCGGATCCCAGATGAGTCCCTGAACAGGTCGGAAGGGCGTGGAAAAGGTCGGAGGGGCCCCTAGACGATCTGAAGGGACCCTGAAGGGAACAGTAAAAATGCAGTTGTCCAGGGAATAAAACTCAACAATTTCGCGCCGCTCCGCGGCGCAATTGAACTACAAATTCAATTATATGCGGGTTAGAAGAAAAAAATTCGGCCCGTTTCTCGGCGCATTTATGTTAACACATAAATGCGCCGAGAAACGGGCCGAATTTTGTTGCTACTTTCCTATATAATTGGGCAAAGTAGTTCACTTAAGCAACTTATTTTTACCGCACTTTTAAACGTACAATATAGCATTTTTAGAGGTCCGCACCATACGCAATGCGACGCATGGATGAGAATGCATATCCAGGGCATCAAACTCAAAACTTTCGCACCGCTCCGCGGCGCAATTTATTTAAGAGTTCCAGGTATTGAGCCTAACAAAAATATTCAAAGTTGGTATAGCTGATTCCAAATTGGTGTCGCTGGTTCCAAAGTTGATTTGTTAGTTTGCTAATTCCACCTCCTAAAAGTTGGTATGGCCTATGCCATACCTGTCATACTGCATTTTCCATCCTTGTAACGTGCCTTTTCATCCGTTTTGTTTGGCCCTTTCAATCCTTGGGAAGGGGCCTTTCAACGCTCGGGAAGAGGCCCTTTCGAGGCGCCGCCCTCCCCCCTCCCCCCCACCCCCCCCCCCTGGACGAAATCCTGGCTACGTGCCTGGTTTTCACCATTGGATAGGACCATCAAATCAATTTTGATTTTTGATGGTGCGTTCTGATAGGGGTGGTACCACAGGGCGTGGCACCCGCAGACGTCGAAATGAACAAAAATAATTATTGATAAAAAAATGGCTTGATTTATGTAAGCATTCATTTTGTATACGCTGAAGTATGCAGCGCTCAGGACGTACTCCTTTTTGACGGATCCGAGAAAGGAGATCATGTACAATTTAATCAAACTTAATTTTTATGTTGGCATGCATGGAAATTGCTTGCATATTTTGTTTTATAAATTTAGTCCGAAGCTTTCGAATGGATAGATTTCCGAGGTCAGGACTCGGCATAAACGGTTTGATTACAGAGCGGAATGAGGTCTTCCGTCAACTAGGGGGGAAAATATATTCATGACCGGCCCGACTGTAGCCATTGTTTTCAGAAGCATATTTCTTTGCAGCTATTCGGTCGAAGTGACTGCAAACTTGCGCACAAAAACGTTCATGCCGTAAAACTATCTGCCGACGTTTCCTTTCAGCAAGCACAAAGTGTGTCTGAACAACAAATAGGACATTAACGCCATAATATGCCCGTGTTTCTGCTACCGAAATTTCATTTAAATTCCTGTCAACTTCCTTCAAGAAAATAAAATATTGTCCTGCATCCCTTCAATTCTTCCATTAAACTGATACTTTTACGTTACACTGATACGTTCTTTCATAATGCTTTGTATGATATTGATACCTGCAATATTTCCGAACAAAGTATGGATTTATGTCTCCAAAACTGGGGGGGACAATCCCCCCCCCCCCCCAGTCTGACCACCGGGGGACGGTGCCCTCGCTGCCACCCCCCCCCCCCCCCCCCCACTCCCCCTACGGCGACGCTCTTGACGATGACTATCGTTTTTTTCGCAAACGAACCCATGGTGCCCGCCATTTTTTTATTTATATAATGTGGTTCATAGCTGGAAATCCATGAAACGTATTTTAAACTGGTAAGCAACTGCAACCAAGCTGTTTGAATTTTATGAAGAAAAAAAATCACATTTGTGTGCCACTGCGGCGAAATTCCTTTAATCTTTGCAGTGGAAGAATCTCATTGAGTGGCTGCATTGGTGCCCTTGGCTAATACATATATAATGTATCGAATTTGTGAGGGCCTAGTTATCCAGACTAAAAAATAAAGCAAAAAAATCCGTGCCGCTACGGGGCGCAAATCAATCACTGTTATTGTCCAGTACAAAAGGGTTTAATATAGACTGTACACACTGGCCGCCGCAGGGAGGGGGGGACATGGGGGCCATGAAACCCACCTTTGGCCTTAAATGGGGGGCAAAATGACTTTTGACCCCACTTTTTTATCCAGACATATGTCTTCGTTTTTACCCTGTATCCTGGTTTAAAATTAGTTCTCCAGCCCGCTCAAAACCTCAAATTTTAATATATATATATATAATAATAGCATATAATAATAGCATATAATAAATATAATAAATAATATATAAATAATATATATAATAATAGCAATAATAGTTGTGTGGGTGTCCATTTTGCGTAAACCATTGGTAGTTATGTTTAAGGGCAGCTTTTGTGACACATTTTCTTCAAGCCCTCCTTTCGCAAAAGCCTGCCTATTTTTTTAGTTCAATAACATTTGTTGAAGACCGCACGGGACACAAAGCAATATGATACACTGCTATCGCATGCATAAGATTTACTGCTCGTAAAAAAACAGCTACCCTCCCCCCCCCCCCCCTCCCCCTGGTCACGAACCTCGACTACCCTCTTGGTCAAGTTGTCCCTCCCCCACCCCCCTCTTCATCAGCCGTCTGGGGCCGCCCTTGACTGTACAAATATGTATTTTAGCACCATTCGCGGCACTTTAAATGATACAAAGGGTACGACTGATATTGCAAATACCTTTAGCCAACGTTTTGTCAATTAAAAAAAAAATGCTGAAATAGGGGCACCCTCAAAATATAATGGACAACATCCGTTGAGTTTTCAGATTTGGGTATAGGTAGGGGCACCACTGCAATTGATGACCCCCTCCCCTCCCCTCTCCCCCCTTGAAGATTTGCTGGATTCGACCCTGTCCTCTGCACCACACTACATATGCGTTTGTCTGAATACTTTTGGAATACGAATCCAGCGACGTCTCGTGATTTACTATGAGCTTGTATAGGAGCGCGCCACGGATTTGTGTCGCGTGGGCAAACCCAAATAAAGTGTCTCCATTTGAGGAGGCCTCCTCGAACTCTTCTGAGGGGCTTTCTTATAACCTGCCTGGTCTATCTTTTTAGGGGCCTCTTGGAGCTTGTCTCGGTTAAATTTAGGGCGTCCTTGGAGCTTGCCTCGATTATATCTTTAGTGGCCTCCTTGGAGCTTGTTACGTTTATCTTTCAAGGAGCTTCCTCGAATACCTTTAGGTTGTAATGTTAAAGACCGACTTAAAGGGAAACTGTCTAATGTAAAATTTGATATGTTAAAGCGCAATCGCATCTGATTAACACTGTGAAGTCCGTTTTTCGAAATTCGCGCCCAGTCGCCCAATATCATCGTTCACAGTTCGGTTGTCTTCCAGCCAATGACCTTGACGAGTCCGCTCACTACTACGCACCAACATCAATTAATTGCAGCGTTGTGCAACAATTGTAAATCGTGATATTTTTTGCTTAAGTATTCTGTCGAAATTTGTAATGTCAAAACATTTATGCCCGATTTAAGCCCAATAATTGAATAAAAGAAAATATTAATTTTGAAGGGGTAAGATTAATTCCGAAGGGATTTTGATTTTTTCGAAGGGATTTTGATTCCGACCGAGGTTGTTTGTGGCAACAACTCAAGTGCGCCAGATGCGCCAGATTCGTTTCATGTAGTTAACAGGAACCACAACGTATAAGTGCATTGCTGCCTTATCCAATTGTTGCAATAGCGTCAGCTGACGGTTGGTCAGATGCAGTTAACTGGAACAAACGCTTCCATAATCCATGGTGCGTAGAAATCGTAAACAGTTTTTAGATTTTTATGATTTTTTTTTTGTATTTGCGCTGCTTGGGTAAACCTTTCATGACGATTACAAATCATAAGTCGTCCTTAGGACTTGTTTAAGCCGGTTTTTGCGATATCATCCGATAGAGGCAGTGTCCCTTTAAACACATTCCAGTTGTCTGTGTATTTATGTATTACTCAGTACTGATGCACACTCGCGTGGGGATCCTGCTATGTTTTATCGAGCTCCTTAAATGTCAGGGTAAAACGAGATGCTTGCCTTCCCCTGCCCGATGACAGGGAGGACTGCCCACTCCCTGAACCCCCGCCCCGGTGGCGCCGCCCCTGAGCTTACAGCAGCAGGGACTTTCACTAGACTATCGCTGAACTGAATGTTCCTTTGCCCTCTCCCTAACGATCGTATATGTCAAGGATTTTGTCATACCATCACGCCCTATATGCCGCCACAGTCCTGAGCTATCGACGACCGCAAATTTCCCGACACACAGCATAATACTGCTCACCATCCCAGCTCAGACACCACTGAACCGCAAATTTCCCGACACACAGCATAATACTGCTCACCATCCCAGCTCAGACACCACTGAACCGCAAATTTCCCGACACACAGCATAATACTGCTCACCATCCCAGCTCAGACACCACTGAACCGCAAATTTCCCGACACACAGCATAATACTGCTCACCATCCCAGCTCAGACACCACTGAACCGCAAATTTCCCGACACACAGCATAATACTGCTCACCATCCCAGCTCAGACACCACTGAACCGCAAATTTCCCGACACACAGCATAATACTGCTCACCATCCCAGCTCAGACACCACTGAACCGCAAATTTCCCGACACACAGCATAATACTGCTCACCATCCCAGCTCAGACACCACTGAACCGCAAATTTCCCGACACACAGCATAATACTGCTCACCATCCCAGCTCAGACACCACTGAACCGCAAATTTCCCGACACACAGCATAATACTGCTCACCATCCCAGCTCAGACACCACTGAACCGCAAATTTCCCGACACACAGCATAATACTGCTCACCATCCCAGCTCAGACACCACTGAACCGCAAATTTCCCGACACACAGCATAATACTGCTCACCATCCCAGCTCAGACACCACTGTGCACAGCCCCCTAGAGCCACCGCGCGCCGCACCGGCCTCGGGCCACCCCGCGGCGACCCCACTCACCGCGGGACAGTCCCTCTGCTCTGCTGACCGTCTGCCTGATCGTTTATCTTCTCTCTCCCGACCCCGGGTTTGTCGCGGGTCGCAGGTCGCAGGTCAGCGGGGTCAGGTCGCACAGTTCGGCCGGTCACTGGCGGTCACGACGGGACCATCGGGCCGGCTGGACGGCTGGACGGCTGACCTCCCTGGACGCCGCGTGGCACATCGATTGCCGGCGCCGGACGCTCCCCTCCGCCGCCGGCCCGGGCACAGTCCGTCAATACGGGGTTCGGCACCGGCCCGACGCCTGGCGGCCAGGTGTGACACTAAACTGACCAGTGGACGCCATGGCCAGTGGACACTCGGGCTTTGTGCACTGAACTGCGTAGGTGCGAGCGAGCGACGAGGCGCGAATGTGGCGACTGCATGGACAAAGGCCAACGTGCACTGTTCGTTGTTTGTCGGGCATTTCGGTGGTTATGCAAATATTAGAGGGATAATGGTCGTTTGGTTGACAACGAGAACGAAAAAGAGCCTTGTTTATACCTTAAGATCGTATTTTCGCTCAAAACGCGCGCTCTGGTCAATTAGGGAGAGCATCCAGCATGCACCCCCCTTAACAAAAGAACATGCAGAAGTATACTTCTGCATGTTCTTTTTTCTGCATTTATACCTATAGGTATAAATATTCCCAATTGGGTTTGTTTTTTTGCTAGGACTGAATATTTTCCTTTCGGAGAGCATTAGGTATAGGTACTCGATCCTGGATGTATCTAGTCCCGTTAAGTTTTTGTGACAATTTTGGTTTAATTTTCATTTAATAATTAAATTCGAATTTAGGTATGTTTCCTTTTCATGTGATTAAACGCACTGGCAGCTCCAGAACAGGCAGAAATGGATTTCGCTTTCCTATTAATTAAGAACTGATTTAAAACAAATTTGCCATAGGAGTTAGCGACATTCCTTAAGTCATTCAGACATTCCATCGTCTTTTAAAATCAATAAATGTATCAATTTTCGGCCGATTTCAGTCGTTTTGGGGGCAATGACCCCGATGGCCCATCCTGGATTTGCCCCTGATCACACCCACAAGCCTCAACAGTACAATGTGTGCGTTTGAATAATTATAGTGTCAAACTAGAAGAACATACTTATGGATGCCTTCAGACTTGTAACGACTCAATTTTTTTAGTCGACTCAAATCTGATTCAACAGCTGAAGAACTGGTTCGACTCTTGACTCAAGTGCTGTTTTTAATAAATGAATCGACTCGACTCTTGACTAAGTGCTGTTCAAAAAAATTAATCGACTCGACTCAAAAATATATTTGAGTCTACTCAATTTGACTCATCATCACTAGTTGAATTATGTTGACCGGAGGGGGGAGGGGGGTCGGGTCGTCAGCAGAATCACATTTTATCTAGTGTAAACTGGTTTGCTCAGGGGGGCAGTGGCCCCCTTGGCTATGTCCCTGTTGTAACAGACTAAAATTTGTTTGAGTCGACTCAAGTCTTACTCAACAGCCGAAGAACTGACTCGACTCTTAGCTCCAAGTGCTGTTTCAAACAAATTAAATCGACTCGACTCTTGACTCTTGAAGTGCTGTTTTTTTTAATTGAATCGACTCGACTCATGACTCATCCGAAAATGTCCGACTCATAGTCTGGATGCCCCTGACGTTTGATCGCACCGGTAATTGGGTGTAAAGTTGTGGAGCACGACCTTGGTTGGGTGGGGTTATTCCGCCGTACCTATCGATCGTCGAAGCGATTTGGTTCGTGGTGCTGCCGTCAGGAGGTGGGGAAATGAGCAGCTTCTTGCGGGATGAGGTCGGTATGGCTCTGGTTCGGGGCCGTTGTGGAAAGAGGTAAGCCGGAGAGAGTGACTCCAAACGCGACTCCGGACGAGCTTAATTCATACTTTGTGAGCGTGGGCCCCGTGTGGCTGGTGAGGTGGCTGGTTTGGGAGCCACTCAGATCTCCTGTCGCCTCCCGCGGGTCGGTGCCTGGGCTCTATCGCTCACCCCTCTCACTCACACCGAGCTGCGTGTCATCGTGTCTACCATGTCGAACTCGTCCGCGTGTGGTGAGGACGGTGTTGTGTGCGCCTCGTTCGCCTGAGTTTTGACATCATCGGTTCGATATTTCTCCACCTGGTCAACTCTAGCCTCATGTTATCCGACGTCCCTCTGTCCTGGAAACACCTCATTGTCTACCCTATATTCAAATCCGGGGACCACACGCAACCTTCCAACTACCGTCCTATATCCATCGCTCCTGTCATAGCCAAGATAGTAGAGCGTGCAGTGCACCAGCAGCTATACGGTTATCTTTCCCAGCACCACCTCCTCTCCCCCACCCAGCACGGTTTCCGGCCCGGGCACTCGACAACCGCGCTGACATCCATTACCGATCACATCCTTTCCGCCAATGACCGTGGAGAAATATCGCTGCTCTGCCTCCTAGATCTCAGCAAGTGCTTTGACGTGATGGACCATTCAAAACTTCTTTCTCTAAATTATGCGTCCTCGGAGTCGATACTTCGTGGTTTTCGGCCTATCTTCGAAATCACACCCAGAGCGTCAGCATCACTAGCGCTCTGGGCACCACCAAAATCTCTTCCAATCTTCCGAACAGCATCGGTGTGTTCCAGGGATCCGCGCTGGGCCCCCTCCTCTACTGCGTCTTCGCGAATGACCTGAGTCTATTCGCCGAAGACGCAGTGGTGGTCCAGTATGCGATGACACCCAAATTTTGGTCAGCGGCCCCAAAAACGACTTCCAGCACACCATTTCTCGCATGGAACATGTTCTCGCTTCATTGGATATCTGGATATCATTGGATATCTGGCCAACGGACTAAAAGTAAATGCCGGAAAGACACAACTGATGCTGGTCGGAAGTCAGCCTAACGTACGCTCTGCCCCCAACTTCACGGTCAAAATATGCGATCACCAGCTCGCCCCATGTCTGGAAGCTAAAAATATCGGCCTTATCTTTGATCGCACCCTGAGCTGGAATTCTCACATCTCATTCGTGATCAAGCGCTGCTTCGGTATTCTGGCCGGTCTATCTTATCTCAGTCACTCGCTCTCGTCCAGCGTCATCACTTTGCTCGTCAACTCTCTAGTCTTGTCTCAGGTCCGCTACTGTCTTGTCTCAGGTCCAGCGATACACCCGGCGGGACTGTGATCTGCACGTGCCCCGGTCCCGAACTGAGATGGGAAAACGACGTTTCCTGTCCCGCGGGCCATCACTGTACAACGAGGTGCCAGACGACCTGAAACGGTTACCTGTCGCGCCCTTCCGGCGTGTACTGAAGCGGCACATGTTGCCGGCGCCATTTGGCACATAAGATGTTGACCGGACCTGTGCTTGCGCGATGAATGTTTGTACTGTATGCATGCCACCTCTAACTCCCACTGCCTATTTTTATCTGGTGACGATGGGGTCTAATAGCCACAAGTTCATTGTAGATGTCTCAAATATACGTCTATGCCTATGTATATGTCTCCATGAGATCCACGAGAGGGCTTTCGTTCGCCCTGCCGCTTGACGGCGCTCCGATTCGATCGGATCGGATCGGATCGGAGCGCCGTCCATGCAAGGTAACTCGCCCACGTGGTCGATTGAATCATGTCGCTCCGATTCGATCGGATCGGAGCGCCGTCCATGCAAGGTAACTCGCCCACGTGGTCGATTGAATCATGTCGCTCCGATCGATCGGATCGGAGCGCCGTCCATACAAGGTAACTCGCCCACGTGGTCGATTGAATCATGTCGCTCCGATCGATCGGATCGGAGCGCCGTCCATGCAAGGTAACTCGCCCACGTGGTCGATTGAATCATGTCGCTCCGATCGATCGGATCGGAGCGCCGTCCATACAAGGTAACTCGCCCACGTGGTCGATTGAATCATGTCGCTCCGATTCGATCGGATCGGAGCGCCGTCCATGCAAGGTAACTCACCCACGTGGTCGATTGAATCATGTCGCTCCGATCGATCGGATCGGAGCGCCGTCCATGCAAGGTAACTCGCCCACGTGGTCGATTGAATCATGTCGCTCCGATTCGATCGGATCGGAGCGTCGTCCATGCAAGGTAACTCGCCCACGTGGTCGATTGAATCATGTCGCTCCGATTCGATCGGATCGGAGCGTCGTCCATGCAAGGTAACTCGCCCACGTGGTCGATTGAATCATGTCGCTCCGATTCGATCGGATCGGAGCGCCGTCCATGCAAGGTAACTCGCCCACGTGGTCGATTGAATCATGTCGCTCCGATCGATCGGATCGGAGCGTCGTCCATGCAAGGTAACTCGCCCACGTGGTCGATTGAATCATGTCGCTCCGATCGATCGGATCGGAGCGCCGTCCATGCAAGGTAACTCGCCCACGTGGTCGATTGAATCATGTCGCTCCGATTCGATCGGATCGGAGCGCCGTCCATGCAAGGTAACTCGCCCACGTGGTCGATTGAATCATGTCGCTCCGATCGATCGGATCGGAGCGCCGTCCATGCAAGGTAACTCGCCCACGTGGTCGATTGAATCATGTCGCTCCGATTCGATCGGAGATCGGAGCGCCGTCCATGCAAGGTAACTCGCCCACGTGGTCGATTGAATCATGTCGCTCCGATCGATCGGATCGGAGCGCCGTCCATGCAAGGTAACTCTACCACGTGGTCGATTGAATCATGTCGCTCCGATTCGATCGGATCGGAGCGCCGTCCATGCAAGGTAACTCGCCCACGTGGTCGATTGAATCATGTCGCTCCGATTCGATCGGATCGGAGCGCCGTCCATGCAAGGTAACTCGCCCACGTGGTCGATTGAATCATGTCGCTCCGATTCGATCGGATCGGAGCGCCGTCCATGCAAGGTAACTCGCCCACGTGGTCGATTGAATCATGTCGCTCCGATCGATCGGATCGGAGCGCCGTCCATGCAAGGTAACTCGCCCACGTGGTCGATTGAATCATGTCGCTCCGATTCGATCGGATCGGAGCGCCGTCCATGCAAGGTAACTCGCCCACGTGGTCGATTGAATCATGTCGCTCCGATCGATCGGATCGGAGCGCCGTCCATGCAAGGTAACTCGCCCACGTGGTCGATTGAATCATGTCGCTCCGATTCGATCGGATCGGAGCGCCGTCCATGCAAGGTAACTCGCCCACGTGGTCGATTGAATCATGTCGCTCCGATCGATCGGATCGGAGCGCCGTCCATGCAAGGTAACTCGCCCACGTGGTCGATTGAATCATGTCGCTCCGATTCGATCGGATCGGAGCGCCGTCCATGCAAGGTAACTCGCCCACGTGGTCGATTGAATCATGTCGCTCCGATTCGATCGGATCGGAGCGCCGTCCATGCAAGGTAACTCGCCCACGTGGTCGATTGAATCATGTCGCTCCGATCGATCGGATCGGAGCGCCGTCCATGCAAGGTAACTCGCCCACGTGGTCGATTGAATCATGTCGCTCCGATCGATCGGATCGGAGCGCCGTCCACGCAAGGTAACTCGCCCACGTGGTCGATTGAATCATGTCGCTCCGATCGATCGGATCGGAGCGCCGTCCATGCAAGATAATTCGCCCACGTGGTCGATTGAATCATGTCGCTCCGATTCGATCGGATCGGAGCGCCGTCCATGCAAGGTAACTCGCCCACGTGGTCGATTGAATCATGTCGCTCCGATTCGATCGGATCGGAGCGCCGTCCATGCAAGGTAACTCGCCCACGTGGTCGATTGAATCATGTCGCTCCGATCGATCGGATCGGAGCGCCGTCCGTGCAAGGTAACTCGCCCACGTGGTCGATTGAATCATGTCGCTCCGATCGATCGGATCGGAGCGCCGTCCATGCAAGGTAACTCGCCCACGTGGTCGATTGAATCATGTCGCTCCGATTCGATCGGATCGGAGCGCCGTCCATGCAAGGTAACTCGCCCACATGGTCGATTGAATCATGTCGCTCCGATCGATCGGATCGGAGCGCCGTCCATGCAAGGTAACTCGCCCACGTGGTCGATTGAATCATGTCGCTCCGATTCGATCGGATCGGAGCGCCGTCCATGCAAGGTAACTCGCCCACGTGGTCGATTGAATCATGTCGCTCCGATTCGATCGGATCAGAGCGTCGTCCATGCAAGGTAACTCGCCCACGTGGTCGATTGAATCATGTCGCTCCGATTCGATCGGATCGGAGCGCCGTCCATGCAAGGTAACTCGCCCACGTGGTCGATTGAATCATGTCGCTCCGATTCGATCGGATCGGAGCGTCGTCCATGCAAGGTAACTCGCCCACGTGGTCGATTGAATCATGTCGCTCCGATCGATCGAACCTCTGATCGGGGGTGGCTGCGGTGCCCAGTGCGCCCACCATCCCCTTTGGGGTTCGGTACTGCCGCATGCGTGGCGCCGCTATAGGTCAAGCGGACGGTCGCCCGCCCAGCGGGCTGAAGCGTCGCAGCTGACCCCGTGTAGGTAGGTGTGCGGTTAAAAACAGTTTTTGCTAATTGCGCGGCTATTCCTGCGCAGGTGATACGATACTTCGGAGGGCGAGGCCGCTAAATTATTATGGTACATACTTAACATGAATTTACCAGGCCTTGCGTGAAAAACGGTTAATAATGGCGATCAGTTGTTGAAATGTGAGTTTAATATGCCGTATATTGTAATGCACAGCAACTTAAAGTATGTATACTCAAATAAAGCATATGTAATTGACAGCTTTCTGTTCTCTTAGACGGTGATCGTGAAGTTAGTGGCGATATTGAGCGTACCAATTTGTTGAATAGGACATTTGCAGCCAAGTTTTCGTGTCCCGATGTTGAAAGTGTACCCGATGCTCCCACTTACGACCTCCCCATCCTTGACCAACTCACCGTCCCGAGTGCCGCAATTAGATCAGCCCTGGAAGACCTAAAAGTCCATAACGCGTGTGGTCCCGATAACATCAGTGCACGGATAATCAAGGAGTGCTCTGATCAGCTGGTGACCCCCTTGTCAATCCTTTTCAAGTTGTCAGTGCAGCAGGGTATTTTCCCGAGTAGATGGACCGAAGCCAACATAGTGCCCATTTTTAAGAAAGGGTCAAAGAAGTCACCTTCGAACTATCGAGCAGTGTCCCCCATTCTGCCACTACTAGGGAAAATCCTGGAAAGAGTAGTATACAGCAATCTTCTAAATCACGTTAAACCTGCCTTGACACATCCACAACACGGCTTCCTGCCGCACCGCTCATGTGAAACAAATTTAGCTAGTCTTCTAAAAACAGCTTGGGAGTCATATCACACAGAGGCCAAACAGATGTAATATACACGGACTACTCAGCGGCCTTTCAAAACGTAAACCATTCATTGTTACTTCACAAGCTGCACCACTCATATCACATATCGGGCACCGTGCTAAAATGGCTCTCGACCTATCTATAAAAAAACGCAAACAACGAGTCGTAAATGGAAGGTGCTCCGACTGGACAAACGTGGTCTCCGGAACACCTGAAGGACGCATGCTATCGCCATTACTTTTCGTTTTGTACGTTAACGACTTGCCTGACAAAATCACGACCAATTGTTTTCTATTTGCCGATGATGTCAAATTGTATTACAAGATTTCAACCCCGGACGACTCACTTTTGCTGCAAAGGGATCTGGACAGTCTTTGCCAGTGGTCTGCTGACTGGAAACTTAATCTCAATCCGACAAAATGTAAGTCATTCACTATGACTTTGAAACGATCTCCCATTTCAGTGACTTACAAAATCAATGAAACACCCCTGGAACACGTATCTTCAATCCGTGACCTTGGAGTATGGCTAGACGCTAAACTCACATTTAGAGACCACATCAACTTCACGGTTACCAAGGCAAACAGAGCACTGGGTGTGATGATGAGACCCCTTCAGACTGGTTGTGCTCGCGGCGCCTTGAAACGAGAGCCAATATTGGCAGCATATTTCGGTAACGTGCGCTCCATACTCGAGTACGGATGTGTGATATGGGGAGGTGCAGCAGCAACACAGCTCGATCGGTTGGACCGTGTCCAACACAAGTTTCTTATCTGGCTCGAGTCACATGTTCATACCCCTCACCATTCACACTCACCCTCATATTCATATTCAGATCCTTTACAGTCTTTTAATATCACCTCGCTTGCTCAGAGAAGAGTGCAGTATGACATACTATTTGTACATAGAACCTTCTCAGGACGGATCGAGTCTTCTTTGCTTCTTCAAAGCTTTTCCTTGCAAATATCAACACGGCATACCCGCGCAGCATCGCACACAATCCTGCACGTCCCATTCGCTAGAGTGGAAACTGTTAAACGTGCCGTCTTTGCGCGGGCGCCTCGCAACACCAACCTATTCCTGTCTGCCTGTCCTGCATCAGACCTTTTCAATGATACCTTAGGAGCTTTTAGAATGCAGGTGAAATCATATGTCAAGAGTATGACGGTATAGACTGCGCAACACTGGTGGCGATGAGTTGGGATTGTGTGTGGGCGTGTGTGAGGTGAGCATGCGAGTTTTATTACTCTTATTTTACTGCTGGAGTTTGATCATTTACCGATCTTATGTCTTTTTTACAAGCGTTTTCTTATGTCTGCGTAGCCTCAAAGCATGCCTGTGAACTATTGTTCACCTGTTTATTTGTAACGTATTCATATTTACTGTTCAATGAACTTTTGTTCTATTTTAGTAGAATCGGAAGGAAAAAAAATCTTAAAATTGTATCCGTGAATCGAACGGTGATTGAATCATTCAGATTCCAAAATGAGTCATGATTGAATCGTTCCAAAAAAGTTGAATCAATAACCAGTCTGCCCAGATGATAGACAGGGTCCACATCTAACGTCCGTCACCGTGACCTGACCTCGTCCTTTCACCTATAAATTAACCTCCAGTTGGAGGTCAAATCCTTCGATCGGAGGTCAAATTCGAAGTGAAAGGACGGGGTCAGACGTAAGATACCCTGTCTATCATCTGGGACCACTTTTGGAAGGATCCGGCAATACATTCGGGACGTTATTGGGTACCCGTCCTTTGACCTTGAATTTGACATTGAAGATGGCCTTGAACAGCTAAATGAATGTCATATTCGTGATCAGCGTGCCAGAATTGACCTTAGGCCGATGTTGGGCCAAATCTGAATCCGTCGCTGAATAAGTCGCTAACTTCACGGTGTTTACGCGTCAGCCGATTTGAAGATCTCCGGAACTGAGGATCGTAGGCTTACAGTTTGCAGCGGTAGTATCAATCAGGGCTGCGGAGTCGACAGAATTTTAGCAACTCCGACTCCGACTCCGACTCCGACTCCGGCCTGAAAAAAAAAATCGACTCCGACTCCGATTCCGACTCCAACTCTGACTCCGGCCTATATCCGTTATCCAACCGCATGCTAGAAAACAATATCTGCAATGCCATCTATTTTCTCCGTTTGTCTTCATTCTAAACAGTATTTAGAACAATGCTACGTCGCCCGAGCACGAGCGCGGCGTGCCGGCCGCGCGTCCAGCCCAGTCGCGCTCGCCTGCATGCGACGGAACCCACGAAACGGTTTGCCAATAATTATTGATAGCATAAAATGAAGATAAGAACGTGAGACCGGCACCACTGTGTATGTCTCGTTGAGACGCGTCCGACATTGCGCAGCACGACATACCTGGTTACCCACATGACCTTAAATAACCTTGACCTGAGGTCAAATTTTGAATTTGACTTAGGTAACCTGGTCACCATAGCATCCATAGG
This sequence comes from Chirona hameri, assembly GCA_036785665.1. Taxonomy (NCBI): domain Eukaryota; kingdom Metazoa; phylum Arthropoda; class Thecostraca; order Balanomorpha; family Balanidae; genus Chirona; species Chirona hameri. The sequence continues at coordinate 22,672 of JAXIVJ010001395.1, forward strand.
TCATCATAGGAGGGACTTCAACAAGCACCGCAACGACGTGGCTACGATGGAATTTGGATGAGAGGCACCTCTTCCTCCGTGGAAGATGGAAGCGTCGGCATCTGATGGAAGTGGTAGACAATAATGTCTACCACTTCCATCAGAGATATGTTCAGGCAGAGATAGAGCTAGGTAGATTTCGGCAGGTCAGAGAAGAAAGAGAGAGGGGGTGATTTTGGCATTTTGGCAGGTCAGAGAGGAGAGAGAGGGGGGATATATTTCGGCAGGCCAGAGAGAGGTGAGTGACCTAGCCGTGACAGAATTAGTCACATCCACGATCGCACTCGAATATACGTGCTACTGACGAAAATGCGTGCTACTGACGGACGGCATACCTATACATGTGAGAGTGCTATACAAATAAATGCAGTATCATTTTTTTTAAAATACATCTATAATTTTGCTTTTTCGAAAAGACAAACTGCAAACGAGTAAGCGTAAGAGAATTTAACAAAAATTGCAGGAAAATGTATGTTATTAATTAACATTTAACGCCCCTCTAGGCCCATGGGGCCTTGACGGCGAAAATGCCGCCCTCTGGGTCAGCCACCCACCCCATTCGGAAAAATCCTAGATCCGCCCCTGTGCATGTTTGAAGAAACTGCGCCCCAATTTTCCGAAAAAAAAGATGCGCCCCTGTTCCCCGGAAAAAAATGCGCACCCTGCCCCCTCCCTTAATGCGCACCCTGCGCACCCTTAATTTGTATAAAGTTAATTGATTTTTCGAGAGAAAAAAAAATAACATCATCGTTTTCAGCAGCACTCACCTCATATTTTCTTCTACCACCAGCGTATATTTGACAGCTTTCAGAAAGGTGAAACATTCCCTTTAACCCGCGAGTCACTGGGGGAGGCTTTTTTAGCCCCCCCCCCCCATTAGGAATATTAGGAATATCTCAACAACTAATGCAGATATCAACGCCAAACTTTCAGTACCTTTCCGGGCATCTTTTTACACCTTTTATGCAAAAAAGAAGCAATTTCGTCAGATTCACACTAAACACGATTTTGACACAAAAATCAGCTAAACTTTACCAGGCCGTACAAATGCCACATTTGAAGCAAAATGCAATCGAAAAACTTTAAAAGGTAGAAAATTGCAAAGGCTACAAACCAGCTATCTCTAAATTGCGAAAATTTTGGTTTTTGACCCCAAAAATTTCACATTTGTTTTTTAACAATGCCCACAAAATAAAAATTTCAAAGATATTACAAAAACGGAATATATGTCAGATAACGAAATATGGGCAACTACCATACCAAATTTCAAAATGATATCGTCTTTTTTGACTGACATGGCATATAAAGTATGGCTAAATCATGACGTCATATTTTGAAATTGCGTTTTTTGGCCTTTATTGACCAGATACAGACAAATAAATGCCAGCACCGTATTTTTTTTAGATAAAACTGATATAGAAACATGCTTTTTTCATTACGATTTATTAATTTCAAATTTTGACCTTCAGTGACCTGAACTTGACCTGAACTTGACACTAACTTCACGTAAATGAAGGCAGGTAGTAAAATTACTATCACTATCGAATTATACGCGTAAAACCATCCATAAAACATGTACTGCATGACGTTCGTAGATATCTTGTGTGTAGTGACCTTTTGTGACCTGACCTTGACCTTGATATTTTCCAACAATCTCACTTTAGCTCATGTGAGATATGTATCATACCTTTGACAGCACTTTGGGGGATTATAGGCGCAATCGAAAGCCATGGATGGCAAGTATTGTCCATAAACTCAAATACCTCGATTTTGACGTTTGACTTGACCGTGACCTGACATGTGACCTTAATTTGAAATGTGTAAGTATGCGTTAGGCCTATATCATTGAGCGCTTTCGAATGCCGCCTTGCGCGTCCCCCCCCCCCCCCCTCCCCAGTGAGTCGTGTTACAGAATATACCCCTGTGACTGCCGGGTGAATAAGTCGGGGAGAAAATATTTCCAGGCGTCTGTGATGCATTTACTAGACAATTATTAAATGGAATTAACGCGGTAGATCCATGTGTGCAATGTACATGAAAATAACTCACATCATCAGCCACGCAAAATATCATTCCATAGTTCAGCTCCTAATTTTGGTGACCATCGATGATTTATCAGTTACTTCTTCCTCTATTGAAAATTATTTAGTAACACCTATGTTTGTGGCAATTAGCTTCTACTTGGTTATGATTTTGCTGGCGTTTATCAGCCTGGAACAGCCTGCCGGAGTCAGTCGTCAGTGCGGAGTCGGTGAACCAGTTCGAGAACAGGTTGGACGACCACTGGGCGGACTTCCAGTACGCCGTACCGCTACAAGACCTGTGACATCCGCTGGCTTCCGGCGGAGGACAAGCACCGAGGCCACCAGTAGCGTATTTATAAATCCGTCAAGGGGGAGAGCAAACCCTCAAGAGGGTGCCAAACCCCACATGAGGGCGCCGTCAGCGAAAGGTGTTGTTGAGCGGGGGGGGGGGGTAAATTATAAAATCACAAAATCACAAAGAAGTTAATGAAAAAATTATGCAATAAATCGATAGCTTAAATTAACTGTTCTTTCCACTTGATGATATTCTCGAATATTTTTTAACCGTGGAATTCATGGAATTGACCAAGATTTGTGAGCAAATAAAACACAAATTTCAAAATTAAGACACACCAAAATAACAACTATGGCAATAAAGAGGCATTCATGCCTTTTCCATTCATGGATGGGATAGAGCAAAACAGAGGAATGCTCGCGATGAAGCACAACACCTCAGTTAAGGATGGCAAACAGACAATTTTGCACTCGGGCCAACCGAAATCCACCCACCCCGTTCCCCGGCTTCACAAAATCAACCCTGCCCCTTTCCCCGGTCTGCCGAAGTTCCAAGCATGCGGATCTCCGCCCTGCCCCTCATACAGGCTTGTCCAAATCAGCCCTGTCTCCATCCCATGAGGCCTGCCGAAATTTACCCTGCTCCTGTTCTTTCTAGCTTCCAAAAATTCACCCAGCGGCACCTCACCTGTCTGAGGGCGGCACCTGGCCAGAGGGCAGCACCTGGTCTAAGGGCGGCACCTCGTCTAAGGGCGGCACCTCGTATTAGGGCGGCCCCTGGTCTGAGGACGTCACCTGCAGTATGGTCTGAGGGCGGCCGGCGGTACCCAACCTGCGGGCGGCACCTCATTTGAGGACGGCACATAGGCCACTCCAGGCCGCTATATTTAGCCGCCCCTGTAGAAGCAAGGGCGCCTGCCGGCATTCCAGGCGCCCTACTACGCGGGCCAGAGGTGCCCTGTTGGGCCTAAGGGCGGCACCTGGCCTGAGGACGGCACCTGGCCTGAGGGCGGCATGTAGTCTGAGGGCGGAACCTGGCCTGAGGGTGGCACCTGGTCTGAGGGCGGTACCTGGAATGAGGGCGGCAACTGACCTTACCCCCACCCTATATACGCCCCTGGGGCTGGCCCCCGAACCCCTGGCTGCCCCCCCCCCCCCCCACACACACACACACACAAAACCCATCCCTCCCCACACACACACACACTCAAAGTTTTGTGGCGACGCTACTGCCTCTAAAGGCACCCTCTGATACACCTCTGAAGGTGCCCTCCCACATACCCCCGAAGGCACCATCCGATGCATGTCCAAGGGCACCCCCCCCCCCCCCACCACACACACATACCTCCAAAAGCGCCCTCCGATGCACCTCTGAAGGCGCAATCCCACATAGCTCCAAAGGCGACCTCCGACACACCTTTGAAAGCGCCTTCCAACATACCTACAAGGCCGCCCTTCGATGCACATCTGAAGGTGCCTTCCCACATACCTTCAAAGGCACCCTCCGATACACTTCTGAATGAGCCCTCCCAGATGCCTCCAAAGGCGCCCTCCGATACACCTCTGAAGACGCCCTCCCACTTCCCAGATACGTCCGAAGGCGCCCTCCGATACATCTCCGATGGCGCCCTACCAAATAGCTCCAGAAGCGCCCTCTGTGAGACCAGAGGCGTATACAGCCTCACATTCAGCGAAGGGCGCCTTTTGATGTATGTAGGGAGGGTGCCCTCGGGGCTTCGGATAGATGTATCTGAGGGTGCTTTTGGACTATGTGGGAGGGCACCTTCAGAGGTGTATCGGTGGGCGCATTTGCAGGTGTGTGGAGGGCGCTTTCAGATGTGTATCGGAGGGCGCCTTCGGAAATGTATTGGAAGACGCCTCCGAAAGTGTATTCGAGGGCGCCTTTGAAGGTATGGGAGGGCGCCATCGGAGATGTATCGGAGGGCGCCTTTGGAGCCTGTAGGTATGTGTGAGGGCGCCTTCAAAGTACAAAGGTGCATCGGTGGGCGCCTTTGGTGGTATGTAGGAGGGCGCCTTCATTTTGGTATCGGAGGGCACCTTTGGAGGTATATGAGAGGACGCTTTCGGAGGTATGTTTGAGGGCGCCTTCAGAGGTGTATGTGTATCAAAGGGCGCCTTTGAAGGCATGTGGGAAAGCGTTTTCAGAGGTGTATTGGGGGTCGCCTTTGGAGCTATGTGGGAGGGCGCCTTCAGAGGTGTATCGGAGAGCGCCTCTGGAAGTATTTGGGAGAGTGTTTTGAAGGTATGCGGGAGGGCACTGTAACGATGCTTACATTTTTTGGTTCGGACTACAGCTAAATTTTCCGCCGCTCAGCACCTGAACCTGGGCGGTGGTCGCAGATATGATACACATGCCGTCAGCCGTGTTTCGAGAAGAAACAAATTCATTAGCCGACCAGTCTTGCCATCCAAGACGTGTAAACACCGCCAGAAGGTCAGCGACACCCGACCCTCCCACCCCTCCTCCCCATCCCACTTGCCGACAAGGCCGCGTGCCGTCCCCCAGACGCACCTGTATATACACACCCCTCCCCCCGTTCGAAGGGGGCCTTAGCAGAGTGAGAGACAGAGGAGCCGGCTGGCAGCCGCTGTCGGCCACCAGCCCTGTCACCCGACAGCCGCCTGTCGCCTGTCACCTGCCATCCGCCGGCACGTCGTCCACCGGAGTCGCGTAAACAAAACAAAACGCCGGCGGGCCCTTTCTCCCACCTCCCCCTCCCCTCCCCCAATGCTCCTGCCCGGCCTGACATATACAGAGTCACCTCCCAGATCATCAAGTGGCCAGATGAGCCGCCAGCGCCCATCAACAGAGGAACGAGCCGGAAATCTGCCGCGGGGCGCGCAACAACAAACAAACCAGAGCAGCTGGACAACCAGAGTCACCTCCAGACGCCGGACACCTGCCAAGCCATCATCTGTCGGATGTATAAACACAGCCAAGGGGTCGGAGTGAGCCTCCCTCTCTACCCCACTTCCGACTAGGCAGATGCCAAATACCTGGCGGTCAAGCGGGGCAGGACATCTGTCCGCGACGCGAGGAGGGAGCGTCGCCAGACCGGCCCCTGCACTTACACCACTAACAAGATGCGAAAACGCAAAATCCCGGCCTGCCGATCGGCTGATAAACAAACCACCGAGGCCATATCAACACCTAAGGAGGCTGGCCGGATGAGAGCGGCAGATGGAGGCAAGATGACTCGAGGACCCAGCCGGCGGCCACAAGACCGCCATACAACTCGGGGGCCACCCATGAGGTTGGAAGGCAGCCGGGTAGACGGAAATAACTGCGATATATAACGGGCAGAGGTGGTTAGCAAAAGAACAGTGAGACCGGGAGGAGAACCTGGGACGGTCGACCGGGTGGAGAACCGGGGAGAGTGGCACCGGGAGGAGACTCTGTGAGAGTCGCACCAGCAGGGAGATAAGCGCCGGAGGGCCTCGCCAGCAGTCGTGATGGGGACGGAGTCAATACGCGCCGGACAAGTCATGCACGGCCCATTGAGATCAACAGTGCAGTGATGTCAGCCTTTTGAGACTGATGGAGCGGCCCGGTGATTGACTGAGTGCTGAGACGGACGCCGCGGACCGGATGTCGGGGAGCCGTCGATCAACGCATCCGCCGGGCTTCACCTGTCATAGTAAGGCCGCTGCTCATTCCCCGCCCGCACAATATCCAAATATCCACGGTCGTATATCCATCCTGCGTCGTACTTAACGGTCCTATGTTCGGACAGGCGATCTGGGGCGGTGGGGATTTCGGGCGGGAGGGACGGAACAGGGCAGCCGGCCGGGATCTAATGACCCAGGGAAGGGATCTTTACCATGAGGAGGGGAGGGGTGAAGTGTGGATTTTGAGGAGGGGCGGGGACGGGAGTGTTATGGACTAGTTGATGGTGTGACGGACCAGCAGAGGAGAGTGGGGGAAATATGTGTCGCGGGAGGGATGTAAATAAACTTTTCAGGCGCGCGACGTAGCTATTAATATGACATGTAACCGTACAGGTGAGGGGGATAATAAAGATGAAGGATTGCAGAGACGGATGGTGTCATTGAATTGAACGGAGTGATGATCGATGAGCCACAAGGCGGGATGGAGTCGGAACGGGTTTGGCGTGCCCGAGGAGCCTATTCCGTTTAACGTAAATTGACGCCGTCTCATTTTCAGTAAGAGACGGGCCTTGGGTAGCTATGAATGCACAGGAATGCTCGGCAAACTCTCGCGCCAAGTACGTATCATTATGGGTCTTCTTAACGCTGTGGTTATATAAGACATTGGATAAATGTTATTTGAGGACTTTTATTTGACGACCGTACAATACTGTGTACGAAATGCCTTTCAGTTCGTATGTTTCAAAATACGAAAGATGATCCCCAGTGTAAGATATGCAGAACGCTCTTCATTTCGTTGGTGGAAAGCCGTCAACCGAATATCTCTTCTGAACTCATAAATATTTGTCCGTATGCACTAAAATTTAAGTCAAAGTTTTAGGTAAATCTTGGTTTTAATTATTTTTCGTTGAATGTATACGAACCGATTGGCAAGCTCATTGTCAGTAGACACGTTTGATTTGAGAGTAGCTGCTAGCAAGCTATCGGCAGGTTCAAAGTTACTGTATATGATGCTTCTACATAAACACATTTAAATCATAAACTTAACTGCAACTCAACGTTTGTAAGGAGATATCTCATTTATCCAATTATATTACGCCTGAATAAATTGTTCACGGCAATGTATTGGCACCGGTTTCGCAGAGAAGTATCGTGTTATTTAAGTATGTCAGGACGTTGACATCCCAGCAATGGCCGCTATGATGTGACGCGTCTCCGTACACGGCCCGCCGAGGCCAGGCACGTGGGGAATGAACCGCTCACTGCGGCGGCGAAGGCGGCGGCGAAAGGGTCCGGCGGCTAATTGACACCAGCTGACACCAGCGGCGGAGGGGAGGGGAGCCGGCTCGGGCGCATAAACACTGTGGGACGGACGTTGAAGATATGTTTCGAAGAGTTAAAGTTGTAGATGTTTTCAGTTATAGGGAATTATACGCGGAATTGTTGAAAATGGATATAAATATGACGGACTAGCCAATGGCCCTAACATAAGTTTACCTGGGACAAACTAGCGACGTACATACACACACACACACACACACACACACACACACACACACACGCACGCACGCACGCACGCACGCACGCACGCACACGCGCACACGCGCACACGCGCACACGCGCACACGCACACACGCACACACGCGCACACGCGCACACGCGCACGCGCGCACACGCGCACACGCGCACACGCGCACACGCGCACGCGCGCACGCGCACACGCGCACACGCGCACACACACGCACACGCACGCACACGCACGCACACGCACGCACACGCACGCGCACGCGCACGCGCACGCGCACGCGCACGCGCACGCGCACGCGCACGCGCACACACACACACACACACACACACACACACACACACACACACACACACACACACACACACACACACACACACACACACACACACACACACACACACACACACACACACACACACACACACACACACACACACACACACACACACACACACACACACACACACACACACACACACACACACACACACACACACACACACACACACACACACACACACACACACACACACACACACACACACACACACACACACACACACACACACACACACACACACACACACACACACACACACACACACACACACACACACACACACACACACACACACACACACACACACACACACACACACACACACACACACACACACACACACACACACACACACACACACACACACACACACACACACACACACACACACACACACACACACACACACACACACACACACACACACACACACACACACACACACACACACACACACACACACACACACACACACACACACACACACACACACACACACACACACACACACACACACACACACACACACACACACACACACACACACACACACACACACACACACACACACACACACACACACACACACACACACACACACACACACACACACACACACACACACACACACACACACACACACACACACACACACACACACACACACACACACACACACACACACACACACACACACACACACACACACACACACACACACACACACACACACACACACACACACACACACACACACACACACACACACACACACACACACACACACACACACACACACACACACACACACACACACACACACACACACACACACACACACACACACACACACACACACACACACACACACACACACACACACACACACACACACACACACACACACACACACACACACACACACACACACACACACACACACACACACACACACACACACACACACACACACACACACACACACACACACACACACACACACACACACACACACACACACACACACACACACACACACACACACACACACACACACACACACACACACACACACACACACACACACACACACACACACACACACACACACACACACACACACACACACACACACACACACACACACACACACACACACACACACACACACACACACACACACACACACACACACACACACACACACACACACACACACACACACACACACACACACACACACACACACACACACACACACACACACACACACACACACACACACACACACACACACACACACACACACACACACACACACACACACACACACACACACACACACACACACACACACACACACACACACACACACACACACACACACACACACACACACACACACACACACACACACACACACACACACACACACACACACACACACACACACACACACACACACACACACACACACACACACACACACACACACACACACACACACACACACACACACACACACACACACACACACACACACACACACACACACACACACACACACACACACACACACACACACACACACACACACACACACACACACACACACACACACACACACACACACACACACACACACACACACACACACACACACACACACACACACACACACACACACACACACACACACACACACACACACACACACACACACACACACACACACACACACACACACACACACACACACACACACACACACACACACACACACACACACACACACACACACACACACACACACACACACACACACACACACACACACACACACACACACACACACACACACACACACACACACACACACACACACACACACACACACACACACACACACACACACACACACACACACACACACACACACACACACACACACACACACACACACACACACACACACACACACACACACACACACACACACACACACACACACACACACACACACACACACACACACACACACACACACACACACACACACACACACACACACACACACACACACACACACACACACACACACACACACACACACACACACACACACACACACACACACACACACACACACACACACACACACACACACACACACACACACACACACACACACACACACACACACACACACACACACACACACACACACACACACACACACACACACACACACACACACACACACACACACACACACACACACACACACACACACACACACACACACACACACACACACACACACACACACACACACACACACACACACACACACACACACACACACACACACACACACACACACACACACACACACACACACACACACACACACACACACACACACACACACACACACACACACACACACACACACACACACACACACACACACACACACACACACACACACACACACACACACACACACACACACACACACACACACACACACACACACACACACACACACACACACACACACACACACACACACACACACACACACACACACACACACACACACACACACACACACACACACACACACACACACACACACACACACACACACACACACACACACACACACACACACACACACACACACACACACACACACACACACACACACACACACACACACACACACACACACACACACACACACACACACACACACACACACACACACACACACACACACACACACACACACACACACACACACACACACACACACACACACACACACACACACACACACACACACACACACACACACACACACACACACACACACACACACACACACACACACACACACACACACACACACACACACACACACACACACACACACACACACACACACACACACACACACACACACACACACACACACACACACACACACACACACACACACACACACACACACACACACACACACACACACACACACACACACACACACACACACACACACACACACACACAGACACACACACACACACACACACACACACACACACATCCGACAGGTATGCGTATACACACCGGCGGGCACAAGTACGTCTATGCACGCATGAAGGCGTATGACGCCCATCCGTTCATGCCTACAAACATACACTCGCATACGTATATACGCACGCGTTTACATGCAGGGGGCGCGTGATTTCCAAAGTCGAAACCCACTGACGTCGAACACGCGAGGGAGATTGGAGAATCAAGGAATGACAAGCTTCGATGAGGACGATTTAATCCTAGCCGGGAAACGAGGTTGGTATGTGCTACGCCCCTGTGTGTATTTTGACTCTGCTGATAACGGTTGGTTCGCTGACGGATTTGGGTAATCATCAAACGAGGGAGGTATGCGGGAGGTTAATGTCGGGCGCCCAGGAGGGACAAAGTAAGGAAGTTGTTTTGATAGTGGAATCGTTCCCGAGCCAGGACGTTTGACCAGGAACTGACGCTGTAAGACGCCTGGGGCTCGCGAGCGGGTGAGTCGAGCGATGCAGTGCCGCTGAGGTGCGTTGGGCGAGGGATTGTGCCGCTGGAGTGAGGTGGTTTGGGCGAGGGATTGTCCCGCCGGAAAGGAGATCGGTGGTTAAGATGTGAGAAGCTGGTGCTGATGGGTGAGGGGGTGCCACCCGAGAGGAGGAGATATATGTCCATCGAGGGGGACCTGTGATGTACGCCGAACGATCAGGCCGACCATGGCGCTTTGTATCGCAACGTGCAGCTCTTGTTCTCCCGACTTTCGGATGAAAATATAGGTTATGTCCATCGCAAAGTTACTCAGGTGGTGCCGGCCAACCGGGTGGCGCTAACTCGAACGAGATCGCGACGTGCGGAGGTGTTAGGATCAGTGGCGGCGCGGGGAGGGGTGATTGCCTCCGTGCGACTGAACAGGTCCATCGCGCTGGCTAGGTGATTGCAATAAGTCAGCAAGCGAATGCAGCTGCAACTTAGCCAAGTAGCTCTGAGCAGTGCGACCGCGGAATTTTAATAGGTTGTGGAAACGGGTTAAGAAGAAGCGATTAAGCGGCGCAGTAAGACGATATGTTCTGGGGGTAAGAGAGCGGAGCCGCGGACCATGGAGGGTGAGCGGCGGCCGAAACTACGTCACACGGCGGGACGGCAAAAGAGGAAATTATCGGGAGGATTAAAGGAAAAAGCGGAGAACCCCACCCGGTCAAGGTCTCTCACCCGTAATTAATAGCACCACTGGAGGGCAGTAGACGGAAGAGGGAGATACCGGGGCGTCAACCCGTGCATTTGGATTAGTGTTTGAGAGGAGGATAAGTGGGAGCGAGAATCAATGACTGTATGCCAGAATAACCGATTAAGTTAAGGACCAGTGGGAGAATTGACGCTCAGCGATCAATTATAGGTGAGGAGCCTGTTAAGGTCGGGGAGATAGTGGTGGGATTGTATTTGTTGGGGTTGGGACCAGGATGATTTGGGGGCGGATCATGGGAGCCGATACGGGGAAGGGATGCCGCGACGGATCATCTGTCGGGACATACTCCGGTAGACTCTGTCGAGGGAGACCCTGTCCTAATATCCACCAATTACCGAACTCCACATACCATCTTGGTATAATTTATATCCGAGCAATGAGAGGCCTATATGTTGACTGACGAATGGCCAGCCTCATCAAAAATATTATGTACGAGTCCGGGCAGCGCAATTGCAACTGTTTGAAATTCATATGCTTTCGCGGGTATTCTGAAGAAAAAAACGCGAAAAACAGCGGGTCGATGTTGCTGTAAATCGATCCGGGAGGTTAAGAAACCCCCGCTTGCAAATTTTCGAAATGTTGCAAAATGTTGCAAAATGTTGCAATATGCTCTAAATATTGCAAATGAAGTCCCAGAGCGCTGATTTTAACGTCATTGCAATCAGCGGCCCGATCGGGTCCAGAAGATAATTTTACAGAAAAGGAATTTTTTATTGACTTTTTTTTGTTGTTGCAATTTTTGAAATGATGCAATGTTGCAAAGCCCGATTGCACGCTACAGCACCTTTGAGGGTATATGGGAGGGCGCCTTTAGAGGTGTATCGGAGGGCGCCTTTAGAGGTATGTGGGATAGCGCCTTCAGAGGTGTATCGGAGGGAGAGGTGTACCTTACATTCAGTGGAACGCGCCTCATATGCAGCCAGAGCGCGCCTCACATTCAGCGAAGGGCGCCTTCGGTGCATGAGGGCGCCTTCGGTGCGTGAGGGAGCCTTCGGCGCCCAGGGGGGGGGCATGGTGCAGTGTCCCCCCCCCCCCCCCCTAAATACGCCCCTGGAGGGCACCAAGTGGCATTTGTCGGAGACCTCTCCGACGGAGAGTGCGGCAAGTTCGGTATATGATCAGAGCTCGGCAAGAGCGGGTCAGTTTTTGTCAGGCTCTAGGCCTTACAAAGTCCCGATCTTCTACGGTACTGTACGGTAATTATTCCCTGAAAATAATAGCAGTATTTTATACCTCATTTGGTAAACAATTTCATTTATGGCGCAGTAATGACAGTAATCTTGTCATTGAAACTTGAGGCGCCCTAACGCTGTGAACCTTGTTGGACGCTTGAGCCAAGATAACTATAACTAACAGGTAGGTCGGAGGTTTGAATCAAGCCCAAGAAATGGCAGTAATATCATGAGACATTTCTGGCGCTGGAGTGACGTTTGTTAAACTGCGTTGTTTACCTGTTTTGCCATACGCTCGGGGAGCGTCTTGCGTTGTTGGGACGAGGTTGCGCTGCTTGAATTAATTCATGCTAACTTCTTGAAATTGTTAACGTTCATAGACACATATACACAGTCAAATCCTCATGATAATTTATTAACCAAGACGCGGTTCGTATTGATACTTAGCTATCCAGTTGTTCCGCAATCCAGACATGTTGATACGATTGCACATTTTCTGAAACATGCTAATGTGATAGTAGGTAACAACCAGGGGGGTCCGCTCCGCCTATTTAACATGGGGAAAAAGGGGACAAATATTAGCAACGTCCGCAGCTTGGTCTTGTTCACGCATCTGCTCATGAGCCAGGTTTTGCTGCCAACAGCTTTTTGGCCAATCAGCGTCTGACACTCTCCACGCTCATTGGTCGACGGCTGATGATGAGGATGAGGGTCAGAATAGCCGAACATCATTTGCTTACGTAACGTTAATTGCATGGCGCCGTGCGGAGGGCATGGGTGTCTAGGAGCTTTTCGAGGATTTTTCCTAGTTTGAGAAAACGTTGAGAGTTGTACAAATGTATATGTGAAAGGTCAATTAATTATGATGCGATGTAACGCGACGTATTTACTATTTAGAGACCGCACGGGGCGAGAGAGCTCCTGCCACGTACAGCGCCCTGGCGCGTGCGTTGCCAGGCAACTAGAGTTGCAGAATTCTGGTCCCAGCGTCCCAGCGCTGGGACCAGACCTGGTCACGGCCGTGACTGAAGCTGTGACTGGCAAGGCCAGCGCCATAGGGTTAGCATTGCAGCGCCGTGACTAAAGCTGTGACTTGCCAGCTCATGCCGTGGCCGTGACTGGGCTGTGACTTTGAAGTTACTTTGAATTGCTTGAATGCATTTGACAATCGACTTATCTAATCAGATTTTCATGAAACTCGTCAAAAAAGATGAGAATATCTATAGTTTGAGTCCGATGACAATTTTCTCAACGGCATAAGATACATCGTTCAATTTGTGACAGATTGTTATCTTAATTGTGACAATAGGTTGGCAAATGAAGAAATCAGGCGACACACACCGGAAGAACGTGCGCGTTGGCGTTTTACGTACGGCGGTCCGGCCGGAATCGCCGGTCAGTGAAATTTGCCGGCCCATAACTAAAAAGAAAATTGGATTGCATTGCGATTTTCCCAAAGTCATCCAATACATCGCTTAATTTGTGGTATATAGACATCTTAAGTGTAACAATCGGCCGGTAAACGAAGGAACCAAGCGGGGAAAAAACGGGGGGAGTACGCGGCCGGCCGGAATCACCGGGCAGCAAACTGTTCCGGCCCATAACTTAAACAGTTTGGGTCGGATTGCAATTTTCGCAACGGCATCCAATACAACGCTTAATTTGTAGTAGATAGACATCTTAAGTTTAAAAATCAGCCGACAAACAAAGGAACCAAGCGACAAAAAAGCGGGAGGGGTCTACGCGTTAACCCTACGTAGGCGACCGGCCGGCCGGCCGCGAGACCCTCATCCGCGTCACAGCAGCTGCGAGGTCGTTGCAACTAAATTACGAGTTGTCGCCACTTTTTCGGCCGGAGCGGTCTACCTGGTTTACATAGCCTTGGTAACAACTAACAAGTGAGACTGGGAAGAACAGGATAAATTATAAAAGAAAGCAACATGATCACAGGCTTGTCTACAAGATACCATGCAAGAGATGTACAAAGCCATATGGTGAAACTGGGAGTTGGAAGAAGTTTGAACACCAGGCTAATGGAGCACAGGAAATAATTTCAATATCAGAAACCCAAAACAATAGTGAAACATATTCATGTTCATGAATGTGGAACTATACCCAGTTGGGAAGGTGCAAGGAGTATTAAAGATAATATAGACAAGAAAACAAGAATTACGCTTGAAACTGCAGTGCTTGAAGTCAGCATTTATGAATCCGAAGGGCGAAGACTGGAAGAATAACTATCTGAAATTGCTTAATTTTGTTTTTCTCAATACATAAATTAGATGTCTAA
The DNA here is from genome assembly GCA_036785665.1 of Chirona hameri. Classification (NCBI taxonomy): domain Eukaryota; kingdom Metazoa; phylum Arthropoda; class Thecostraca; order Balanomorpha; family Balanidae; genus Chirona; species Chirona hameri. Next base: position 38,313 of record JAXIVJ010001395.1, read on the forward strand.
CATGTGATTGTTTTGCCTGATGCCTCTTAGTAGACTAATAGGTGAAACAATATCATGTGATGTGAATGAACTTGAATGAATGAATGTATGTTTGCAGTGTCAATCATCTATTGTTTTGTATGTCCTATTTTTAATGACCAACTGAAGAAGTATCAATATGAATTATGAAGTGTGTCTTGGTCAATAAATTAATATGATGAGTTGACTGTTTATTCTTGAAACACTCGGGGGGGCTAAATAGTGTCTATGAAGAAGAAAAACCATCAATACTTTTTCTGATATTGTACCTATTATTGTATCAAGTATGATACACAATATTAGCTTGAGCACATCCTTGGGTGGATAGGATAACGATTCTAGAATATATTTGAGGAGGATTTAAGCTATTCTTAGTTTTTTATTCCTGTATATAAGGAGATTATCAGTTAACATATTATCCTGGTTACAATTAATGTGTGCTATGACTACCATTTACTGCCAAGTGCCACTCCGGCACTTACATTCTGACACCAACACCTATCCACAATCATCAACCATTTTGAGCATCTGTGATTTGAGCCATTGTGATTTCCATATTTCTTACAAACATGTACTAGCTGCTACTCAAATCATTACTGATGTGATATTCTCCATTCTGATCTTTTCACTCCACGTTTATGCATGTTTGGTGTTTATTAGTGCTGGTAAACATCTACTATGGACATTGTATGCTATGATATGCCAATGTCAGTATTTAGTTCATTATGTTAGTGGGGGAGGGGGGGCGGGGTAGGAATGTGTATGTGTGTTGTGAATGTGTTCCCACCTAGATGCATGTGTGTGTTCGAATGAATAGAATGAATGTGTTTGTGAATGTGAATGTGTTCCCACCTACAATCCACATGCATGTGTATGTGTTTGAATGAATAGAATTAATGTGTATGTGTTTGTGAATGTGTGTTCCCACATAGTACCCTATTCCTCAGGAATACAACATAATGTGTTCATTATATTGTTGTGGTGGTGGTGGGGGGGGGGGGGGGGTAAAATGAACCCCCTCTAACCAGACTGGTTATTTATTTGACACTGATTGAATCGATTGGACTTGTTCAATCAAAATTCCTTGAGAAAAAAATATTCACCACCAGATCTTTTGATTCATGAATCGTGATTGGATAAAACCCTGCATCAAATCAAGGCTGATTGAATCAAAAGATTTAACGATTCTTAACGATTCAAGTACACTAGTAAGTTTTGTAAATACATGCAGATTGCAGTCCCAGTGGCTACATTTATTTATACTGAAATAGTATTGCTGTAACAATGTTTTAATGATCATATATATATGTATGTTTCAATTTGTATTTATTTGACATACATTCACCACAAATATTTAAATGTTGAATGAAATGTGAATCAATTAAAATATATTTTGTATTCTTTCAATCGGAAAGAAATAATTCTAAAAAATAGTGAATCCAACGGTGATTGGATCATTCAGATTCCAAAATGAATCATGATTAAATCGTTCCAAAAAAGTTGAATCAATAACCAGTCTGCCTGTAACTAGAAAAACAAAGGGCTAGAAAGATGCGAACAAAGCGTTTGAAAGCTCTTAACAAGGCCATTCGACGTTACTTCAGGTATGCTTTGGCTCAGGTCAATAATGAGGTCACCAAAGGTCAAATTTTCAAAGTATAGGACTTTGCTACAGAAACCCCCCAAATATCTTGGGAACTATGATAGCTAGGAACGAACGGAAAAGGCAACCGAAAGCTCATGACAAATTAAATCGCCTGATTGTTATCAAATTAACAAAAGCTCAGGTCAATAGTTTAGGCTCCAGAGGTCACCAAAGGTCATGTGGGCATTGTTTTCCCAAAACGCTTTCATAAATACCGTTGTATTCGTTAGACATATAACAATGATTTTAACACTATCGTGTTTGTCTCGTCAATGCGCTTCGAACCATATCAATGGTGACCTAGTTAGATCAACTTCAAAATTTGACCTCAGGTCAAGGTCATTTGGTGACCAAGGTAGGTCATGTTGCATATGGGGCGACGCGACTCGACGAGAAAACACAGTGGTGTCGTTTGCACGTCTCCATCTTTATTATATCAAGATCTCAATGGAATCACAATGGAAGGAGGTTCTCAGTGGGGTTCCACAGGGCTCAGTCCTGGGCCCATTGCTTTTTATAATATTTGTGAATGCAATTGAGAACAGTATAGACAGCAAAGTCTTGAAATTTGCAGACGATCTAAAAGTTGTCAGGATTATTAGAGGAAAGCATGATCAGGATGTTTTTCAATCAGATCTGGACAAGCTAGTTGAGTGGTCTGAAGCATGGCAGATGAAATTCAATTTGAGTAAATGTAAGATTATGCACGCTGGACGGGTTAGCAGTAAACATAGGTATGAAATGGGTGGGCAGAAAATGGAGCAGATTGAAAAGGAAAGAGATTTAGGTGTCGTGGTAAACAATAGACTATCAGCGTCAGACCAGGTTGTAGAAGCTAGGAAAAAGGCACTTAGAATGCTAGGGGCCATTAACAGAAATGTTTCCTACAAGAGTGAAAAGGTAATAACAAAACTGTATTGTGCATACGTTAGACCACATTTGGAGTATTGTGTACAAGCCTGGTCTCCAACATATGAGAAAGATTGCTGGTTGTTAGAAAGAGTTCAAAAAAGGGCAACAAAAATGGTTAATTGTCTTGGTAGTTTACCTTATGAAGATAGATTAAAAAAATTGGGTATGTTTTCACTTAGATATAGAAGGCTAAGAGGAGATCTAATTGAAGTCTTCAAATTTGTAAATAGTCAGCATTCTGGATATTTAAAGGGTATGTTTGAGTTCAATAGGGAAAATCGAGGTAGAGGTCATCAGCATAAACTTATTATGAAACAAAGTAGGACTAGGCTACAACAGTCATTTTTCAGTAGAAGGGTTGTAGGACATTGGAATATGCTACCAGGGGATGTCGCTGATGCAGTGACACTTGCTTCCTTCAAAATTAGATTAGATAAATACTTTACAGAGAAGGGATTAGTTCATAAATACTTGTGGGATTAGCCTTCGTTTATGCAGGTAGAGTAAGGTGATTTGAAGGGGCGAGACTGGTGGAGGGGGTTGGGGTGGGGTGCAACCTCGGATGGGCCCAAGAGGCTCTTTGTTGCACTTTTCTTTTATGTCTTTTATGTCTTTAAGAGTTATTGGCAAAAAATGCTGGTGACCTGAGATGACCTCAGCTCACCTTGCAGATGTCACAGAGCAACAATTGCACCCGGGTCATCAATAATGAGCTAAAATAGTATGAATATTAAAGAATTGGCCTGATCGAATGCATTCTCTCTGAATAGGAGGCATTTTTATATTTTCCCATTTACTTATAATGGGAGGTCACGAAATTGACCTGACCTTAGGTCACCGATACAACAAATCCGAGATATACGAATTGTAGGTACGTATGGCCTTATGCAATCCTGAAAGTTTCAAATCTCTGACAAACACTGGCTTTGGCATGACCACAAACATTTTGGGAGATACAACACATAGATAGATAGACCAGGTCACTTGATGTGACCTGGTGATCTGACCTGAGATGACCTGCAGTTAAAACTTTCACAAAATGTGGGTAATTGATGTCCGAATAGCTATGCCAAATTTGTTGGCGCTGCGCAGCGCCGTTTTCTCGCTATTCCCGAAAAACTCTGGGGTGGGGTGTTCAAAATGACCCCCCACCACCACCAGGGCGAGGGTTTACATGCATACCTTTGGCCAATATTTAAGCGCATTTCAGACACTCTTGAGGCTTAAAAGTGGGCATTCTCATAAACATAATAAAATGAACTTAACAGCTGTGCCAAAAACACATTCTATTTACCACCCGGTGACCGAAATTTTGAGGTCATAAGTTGGGTCAGTTTACGTGTTAAGTCAATGGTGAAGGGAAAACTTTAAGCCCACGCTACGTCATGTCACGTGACGCTACCAAATCCTCTCCGTTGGGGGCCGGCTTGAGCCTCGCAGCTACGCGCCCTAATCCACCAACAACTGTGAACCTTGGTGAACGGCCTTGGTGAAAACTATAAATATTCTTGTATGGTCTTTGTGAAAACTATAACGAACTGATACCTACTCGAGAGGACAGGTGAGTTTCTAATTGCTATTACTCGATTTTCCCTGATTCTTGATGCAAGGCATCAATAATTCCCTTGATTCTTAATTAAATAACTTATTTTCCCCATATTTGTTTTGTCTGTGATGCATGCATTTAATGGTAGAATGACACATTTCAAATAATGTTTATTGCTTAGCTGGAAGCGGTAGGTACCTGCCAGGGTTCTAGGATTGCGTTGGAGCTAGGGTGCAGAGTGGAAAATTCTGGCTAAAAATAAGTATAAAGAGGGGAAAATTCAACCAAAAAGCATGTACTCTGCTTTATCAATATCCAATTAACCGCTCACCAGATTTAGTTATTAGACCTATATCTATGCTAATTCTTACCTGTCTTTCCCTACCCAGGCTGTCCCCATCATTATATCCATAAATCAGTATCAGGGTTCCAACTTCCAATTATCCAATACATTTTAAAATAAGGAGTGAAAAATTCACAGTAAAACTCAGGAAAAAGAGTGGAAAAATAGTATCCATAAGGTGTCATTTTCCACCCAAATTTCCCAATGCTGGGACACTGGTACCTGGTACCCCAACTGGAAAAAATACACTCACTACGCTGGACGCCTCAGCGGAGCTGTTGCGCGAAATTTTGGCGCAATGGCAGTTGCGCCGAAATATATTGGGTGCTACACCGCATTCTCAACACCTGTTAACACATATAAATGTGAAGTTAGTGTGTGGAAGGCCTCGCAGCGCCGTGTCAGCCTCGGCACCAGGGTGTCACCGTCTTTCAGTGCAAAACATCGGGTGGATCCAGGGGGCGGCAAGGGGCCATCCCCCCCAAAGGTCCTGAAACTTATTTCCCCCCCCCCCCCAAAAAAAGGTTGGACGTACAGTTGTAAACATTGCCTTTGCCGCAGCCAAAATTCAGCTATCCACATTGAAAAACCTGAAAATATTGTACCGCTTCGCGGCATGGTACAAAATTCGCAATTGCTTATAAAAAATTGGAAAATGGGAAAATGAATTATTTAAGTGTCTGGCAGAGGCTCTCCTTAGCGGTACCTAATTGCTAGCCCCAGGGCCCACTCCCTTCATACAATATTAATTTTCAAGCGGGCTACATGTTTAGCTAGTCTGTCGAGTTCCGAAAAAAGGTGACGCGGACATCGGCTCCCGGAAGCTGCTCCAGCGGTGGCCAACTTGCTGGACCGAAGAGCCTAATAGTCGGACCAGGCCAGGAACATCTCCCCAAGCCATCTCAACCCAGCCTCCTCAAGATCCACAGGGACCATTTATGCGTGGAAAAGTCGTTCTGTCTCTTGCTGCTTTTAAACCGTTTGCACTGTTACCAGTTGTTTGTTGCTGTTCAGTGCATATGTAATGTATACAGTTATTATCATATGTACTATTGAGCGCTGACTGCCACCGGTCATCGTGATTTACTATCTGATGAATATGCATATGAAAAACTACCTTAAGTTAAATATTTTTCATCATACTGAGATGTGCAACCAGGAATAGGGGTTACCTGAGGTTTGGCTCCACTCACGGTCTGGTTCCAATATTAAAATTGCGTTTTCACGACCTAAAATGTAAATTTTCACGCCGCTTCGCGGCGTCACATCGGTGGCCATCGTCATAACGAAGCCATCGTCATCGTCTTTGGTTCGTTGTAACGGTGAATTGAATCAGTAGCATTTTTGCTTCTTATCCTCTACGTCTACAAGGCGTAAATTTCTGAGTTTGATCAGGCAAACCCGTAAAATTTCAATATTGTTCAATGTTTGTCATCATACCGATGTGCGACCTGGAATACGGGTTACCTGAGGCTTGGCTCCTCTCTCACGGTCTGGTTCCAATATTAAAATTTCGTTTTCCACCACCTAAAATTAAAATGTGCACGTCGCTTCGCCACGTCACATTGGTGGCCATCGTCATGACGAAGCCTTCGGTTTGTTGTAACGGTGAATTGAATTAATAACATTTTAGCTTTTTATCCTCTACAAGGCCCATATTTCTTGGGTTTATCAGGCAAACCCGTAAAATTGAGTGGCGCTAAATAGCAAGAACCTACCTACTCTAACATGGAAACCACATTAAAAATGCTGCAAACGCACACACGCATAAAAATGGGGGTACATTTTTTCCCGTCATTTAGCCGACCCCCACAAAAAAAACGCCCGCGCCCCTGCCCCCCCCCCCCCCCCCCCACTCAACAACTTTTTGGAAATACGCCACTGGATTTGCCCCTTAAACCCACGGCTAGATCCGCCCCTGTCTTTCATGGCAAGGTCCATCAAGTGAGCACCGTCCCAGAGCACAGAGTACCACTCTGGCTGCTCCACCCCCTCGCACAGAACGGCAGTTGTGAACCCTTTGCTTTGGTACTGGCCGTCGCCGCTGAGTGCTGACCTCACCCAGTACCGTTTGTCCACGGCTGGCAGGTGCTCAGCGATGGTGGAGGCCACCTGTTCGCCAGCTCCCCCGACTTTCCGCCTTTTAGGAATTTTTTGGAAATTACTTCTATAAATGGGAACGCACTTTCCAAAAATGGAAGTTCCCGAAAATATAAAATTTAACCATAGTGTCCACAACTGAATTGTGGAGTCAGTGGCGAGGCTCCTGGCAGGAGCAGCCCAGTCGTGGACCAGTGGACAGTGGACCCAGTCGTGCGGCCTTGAAGGATGGAACCGGAATCTCGGGGGTCTGTGCGCCAAACTTTTGCTAGATGAAATTACGCTGGACGTGCGCCGAAATTTTCGGCACAATCGCCGAATTACGCTGGACATGTTGGTGAAAGCGTGTATTTTTTCCAGTCGGGCCGGGTACCTACCTACTGATAGTTTCAGCCAAATTATTTGCATTGTAGCTGTAGCATACACAAATTGCCACTGTGTAATATTGACAGTGTGTACCAGGTGACCTCCATTGAAAATGATCAGTAAATATCGCTTATTATAAATATCGCTTTTACAGCAACATAGAAAATTTGAATATCACCAGTACCCACACTAAAATATTTGGGTAAAAATTTACTCTTAAGTCCAATACCTGTTTCATGCATACATTTTAATTTTCTAGTTTTGTTATGTGCCGATTCTAAATCTGATACCCATGTGTGGGGCAAATGAGCCATAACCTAACCTAATCTAACCATAGCACCAAAATATGTGGAGCAGCAGCAGATGTATGTCATTTAGGATGATTTGATGGTTGATTTTCCCCACAAATGGATGCCACAGATTTGGAATCAGCACACTAAAAAACCTTGTGAGTCCAACATTTATGCATGAGCTTGTAGTTGGACTCCAGGTAGAATCATACCGCATTACCTACATTACCCTACTTTATTGAGATCAAGGAAGCTCCTTACTTATTTGTGCATCCTGCACAAAATAAGTTACCATGAATTTAGCAATATCTCATGGCTTATGGCAGTACATACTTGTGGTCCCCCCTTAGTTATTAGTAAATCCCTATAATATACCTACCAATCGATAGAGAATATCACGTTTAGTAACTATGGATGTCTTCCCCAACACATTTTGCACTATAACTAATTATAACTTCAATAATTAATATCTCGCCGCTTCCGTTGCCCGCAAAACTTTGTTTGCATGCCAGCTGACGACAACCGACCTTGATACGACAAGTATAGACGGCGTTCACACTTCACAGTGGCCCGGCTATGACGTCACATAACTTATTTACGTTGTATGGCTAGCTTAGGTTAGATTAGGTTATTATTTGGCGGCATTTTCACTCCTAAAATATACGGGCATTGTTCCAATGACGTCATGGACGATCCTTATTTTTCCTGTGCATCTTCCTGCGTCGATATATATTTCTGTGTAGATATGGCGACGATCGTAGTGGACGATCAGTCGTTACACCTTCCGGATTTTTGTATTGTTTCAACATTGTTAGGTAAGATACATTCTAAATAACATAACGAATACAGAATAGTTTCTTCAAGGATGCATAGTGACTAAATGTGAAGTTTTGAAACATCTAAAACGTTAGGGACGTCGAGTATGTATAACCTGGCTTATGCCTGTTGTCAGATGGCGACATTTTTTGGTGAAGTGCTGCCTGTGACAAACCGAGCCTACAATGATGCAGAAGATGATGATGAGGCAACACATGAGTGCAGGTGGGTACCTACCAGCCTACTGACTGATAATTGTATTTCTCTCTCAACATAGGATGTCAAAAGAAGTGTGGCAGTTAAGTTTAGAGTTCTAGTCTAAGTAATAAGTGTAATGGCAGCATAAACATGTTGTTTGGTGATGTGCCCATGTATTCTGGAAGCAGGTAGCACTCATTTCAATGAAATCACACTCCAACATAACAAAACAACATTGACATGAAGAAATGCAAAACAGTTGCTGAGGTCTTATCTCTTTTGTTGGATCAATCTACAGATTTGAGCATGTAGATTTGAGTAATAACATGAAGGATGTGCAAGTATGTTTCCACATTTTTGTCAGGAGTTAATGATACCTTGATTTGTGTGAGATGATGAATTTAGTGAAGTAGGAGATGATGGGCATCAGAAATCACCAGCACCTTCTGCCTATTTTCAGCAACCCTTTCAAGGTGACCTATTCAAATGATGAACAGAAGCTCTCTGCAGATGTGGTGGTTGTAGCTTGTGGACAGTTTGCATCAGGTAACACAATATGCCATATTATTACAATTTTCCTCTTAGCTGGTCAGCAGAGCAGAGTCAGCAGAGTTCCTCTTAGCGTCAGCAGAGTCTGGCGGATCCATTAATTATCAGTATGATTCAGCTTTCCTTTTAACTAAGTTTTATTTTTGACAGTTTTGTTTCAATGATCTCCTACTCCACTATTGCTCATTTCCTAATCTCTCTCCCCTAACTCTCCAGCTGGTGATTATTTGGCACTTGGCTTCATCAGCATTGTCCTTGACATTAAAAGTAGAGTGTGCAATTCTTGGATAGACCGAATAAGGATTTGACAAACAAGCAAGAATGTCATAGATGTCTACCAGCACACTGTCTGTGTGATTGTTCATATCAGCTATATTAAAGCAATGCCACTGTCACCTCTCAGTGCCGTTGTGGCCGGGGACAACTCTGTTTGCATGTGAGAAGAGACCAACTTTGTGCGCCGGTAGTTGGCCTGTCTGTATCCCATCTCCTGTTCACCAGCCGGCTGTGTTGCAGCGTATGTCGACTCCCTACTGCCGGTGGACTCGCGCCCTGTCGCCACCGTGAGCTGGAATCCGTCAGCAGAGTCTGGCGGTGACGGTGACGGCCGGCGCCTCCCGCCCCCCGCACAGCTGCACCGTCTCTCACCAGAGGCCTGTGTGGTGCGCTGTGCCGCCGCTGTGGCCGATGATCAGCACTACTGGCTCGCAGAGACGGTACGGAAACCACGCCGACCGCGGCTGGCGCCGGGTATATACACGCTCTGAAGCGCATGAAGAAATTGTTGCTTGATAGGTGATCTTGTGTGGCTGGATGAGCGTGAAGGTGGGCTGACCACTGTGTGGATTGGACTCATCAAATATGTGCTCATCGATGATAAAAGGTTAAAGGTCTCAAAAGGTTAAAGGTATCCATTGTCATGTGGTGTGTATGATTGTGGCACGATTGCCGCCTGGATTATTCCAAATGAGCCCTGTTCTAGTATGCTTAGCATTATATATCTCTGATGATGCACAATGTTCTTCAAATTATCAGTTATAATATCATGTGATGGCATTAAAACCTTGTTCTTTCCTCAGGTCCTAAGTCAGTTCGGGAGCAATGCGACAATAGTCGTCCTCGGCTCGGCGCCTTTAGCGGAATACCTCAGCAGTGCTGCCACCTATGATGACCGCCCGTTACTTCTGGTTCGCTGTTTGACCACCAAGCGGTGTAAACTGCCCACCACGCTTGTCAGCCTGGATCCACCGAACGTCGTGAAGGGAATCGCTGCCGCAGGTTAGTCAAAAGACACGTATCATCGCAGAACTGTCATGTTTGTTACGAGTCGGCAGCCGAGCGTCGCGATGGTCTGAGACATTTCCGTCATTGGCACGATATAAACGCATTGGTCGTCCCTGAAGTTCCAATAAGACATTGCCCCTCAGATACACAACCGAGTTGGTTGCAAGTTGCAACAGGTGGTACGAATCTTGTGTTGTACCAAACAGTTGTAAGTTCCTGTCGTGGATTGCCTCTTATTACAGAAACAATATGTCATTCAAACCAAAGATTAATTTACTTTATCCCGTTGGATCCACGGGGATCCCAGATCCGGCACGTATTTTTCCTAGAGAATTAGAGATCTATCGGACCCAACCAAAAAGATTCATAAACTCTGAACCCATGATTTTAGACTTAAATGAGTTTTTATGTATCGTAAATGACACATGTATATTTTTTAGATATTATATTGCTTCCAAAAAAAAAACTAATACAAATAATATGCTCGACTCGTGTGATCACGTCGGACCCAAGATCTCGTGGGATCACGCATCCAGTTAGAATGTTCATCAAGTAATTCTGTGGGATCCGACATCTGTCGCTAAATTCCATTTATAAATCCACTGCAGAATTCACTCTTGAATTGTATCGTGACTTCTGTTAGAATCTGAGATCCGTCGTTGGATTTCGTAGAGGTCTTCTTGAACGAGGGAACCGTGTCTGGGATCCTTGCATATGTCTGCAGAAAATGTTTAAGAATCTATTTTGTCGCTTCCTTCCATGTCGTGATTGATGATGTTGTTATTGATCAGGCAAGACAACCATATCCCACTCTTATATTGAAGACGAAATGTCCGTGTGTACGTACGTACGTATGAAAGCAATATTTTGCCGGGACACAGCGCCGAAACGGCATGTTCATGTTCATGTTCATGTATTATTTCGGGACACATCCACACTACTATGGCTTTTCTGAGCCCACGTCACTTAGATAAAACAGATGGCTAAAAAAAAGAGGCGTAAAAGCAACCACACCACAGACACACTCCACACTATTCACGGCGTCACATCGTCAGTTGTCTCTTGGAGAAGCAACTGCTTGAGCTTCTGTTTAAAAGCATGACGGGTCAAGCTCTTTATCTCAGATGGCAACCGATTGTACAATGGGCTACAGTGAGCCAGTCGCCTTTTGCCAGAACAAGTATTCTCCCGTGGGTGACACAACAGGCCCGTTTGTCGGGTATGATACGGCGTCACGACATAGGTAAACATAGCGGCGATATCTGGTGGAAGACCGGTGTCCAGAGCAGTTTTAGCTAAGCACAGTTGGTGGTAGCTAACCAGCTGTTCCGCTCGCAACCACTTCAGTTGTCTTGAGCACATCGCTGATATGATCGTACTTACGCCTACCACTAATCACGCGCGCACAGAAATTTAGCAACTTTTGAATACGGTGGAGCTGGGCCTTACCACAGGTACCATATATGGCAACACAGTAGCGAATCGAACTGATAAGCGCATTCACAACATGAGCTACTGTAAAGGAAGGCAGGACATGTTTGGAGTGTAATAGCGAAACGAGAACTCCAGTGCATTTGGCGACCAACTGATTGATATGCTGTTCAAAAGATAGGAATCGATCCATGGTAAGCCCAAGATTTTTAACCGTAGGACTTTCGGAGATGATGGAGTTCCCGAACCTGATCTGAACCGGCGGGAAGTCACGCAAAACATTGTTGGTGCCATGTACCATCAGCTAGGCACAGCTGATTTTGGGTTTTCAGTTGGGTTTTCGTGGGGTTGACTTTCATGCCGTAAGTACAAAACCAATCAGCGAGCACGGAGAGGATTCTCTCCATGGACGAAATGAGCTCAGCGATCTGCTGTTTTCTGCCATTGACTACAACTTGGACATCGTCTGCATATTGCACAACCGTAGCATCGGGGATGTGCAATGTCAGATCATTGCAGAAGATCGAGAACAAGATTGGCCCCAGCGCAGTGCCCTGATACACGCCAGTGGTGATGGGCAGCGACACAGAGCGGACAGGCTGACCGTCAGCTCCGCGGACCTGCACCTGCTGGGAGTGCTCGGCCAGATACGCCTTGAACCACTGTGTGTCTACGTTGTAAAGTTGAAGCTTGGATAATAGCATCTGGTGATTTACAACGTCAAACCCTTTGACGTTGACTTTGACTTTGACGTTTTCGCCGTCGCTTGAGCTGCAACGGCGAAATTTCCGCATATAAATCAAATATTTGCGAACATAGATTTTGGGCCGAATTCGGAGCGCGTGCAACGTCTGTGACACACGTGGGGGCCGAATCACCTTTTGGGGCTTGCGACCGCCGCCGTCAGATCTGCACGTGCCGTCAGATCATAAAGCTGGCTGGATTTTTAGACGAATCTTCTACACATCTGACGCCTAAACAGCGCACAATGTGAGTCTTGATTTGAATACGCAGTCTTCAGCGATGCAGATTGTTGATAACTGTGTTGAATATTTTTGGCTTCGGGAGAAAACATACCCTCTTTGCTTTAGTGTAAGTCATGTACCTATGTTATGTATTTTGAAGTGCATTCTAATTGAGGGAATATTGCAAAACGAAATGCACACACAATATGGCAAGGAAAAGGACAAATATATGAGCTTCGGACCAAGAAAAGAACCGGCAAGCGAAACGGGAAAAGTGCGTAAGTTGAATTTTCGGAGTGGAAATTTGGACCTATGGTGTTGTGATATGTTAATGGTGTTTATATTTGTGTAATATTCGTACTACCAGGACTTCGTAACATCTAGCAAATGTGTTTTTTTTTTCTTCAGATGTGGTGTGAGAGTGAGAAAGCTCAACTGACGCTGTTATCTCGAGTCATTTAGACTAGAGGTTTGAGGACTATGAACTGCGAATTTTGAACATATTGCGCATCGCGCAACGCTGGCCATCTAGTCCCACTCTTATATTAAAGACGAAATGTCCGTGTGTGTGTATGTATGAAAGCAATATTTTGCCGGGCCACAGCGCCGAAACGGCATGAGCTGCGACGGCGAAATTTGCACACATAAATCAGATATTTGCGAACTTAAATTTTGGGCCGAATTCGGAGCGCTTGCAACGTCGTGTGACGCACGTGGGGGACGAATCACCTTTTGGGGCTTGCGACCGCCGCCGTCAGATCTGCACGTGCCGTCAGAGGCCTATTTCACAAAGAAGTTAGTAATTACAAATGTTCGCGATTACAAACGCAAGAAAATATTGCAAACCTCACACAAAGCTATTTCACAAACATTCGCCACCTCTGAATCAAGGCCCGTCCTAGGTACTAGGTAGACCCGTCCGGGGTAGGCAGCGAATGGGGGTGACGTCAGAGGCACGTGACGTCACACGCTCCCCATTCAAATAGTGTTAAATTGGCCTACTTTCGCGTCCTACGATTTGAATACCTTAGGTGCCAGCAGGATGAATTAAGCACTAAATGATAGATTAAAATGTCCTCTACAGCTCGCTTTTAGTTCATTTTCTCCTAAATTGCAAGGGTGAGCCGCTAGGCGATGTCAAACCGAGGTATGCAAAAAGTGGGCGGTCCATGCCCATATATGGTCTAGGCCCGCCCCTGTACACAAACATGGCGGCCGCGCCGGTCTCGAACGCTCCCGATTCGGCCACACCATTGGTGGAAACTGTAACTGTGACGTCATTAGAACGTGACGTCATTGGACAGGGTGGACACGTTATGGAGATAGGCATGACACCCCCTGCCTCTGAGTTACCGACTGTAAAGAAAATTGTAAACAGGAATTTGAGTCAGCAGAAAACTTTACAATCAAGAACGTTTGTATTAAACTTGATGCTAATGACAAATAATTTTATTGTTAACAAATTAATTTAACAAATATTTACATTGTGGTTTATTTTTTTATTCAATATAAAATTAGTTATAGGGAGAATAATATTTTAATTAACATTTCATCGGAATGCAAACTCTGATCGTAAAAATACATCTTGGTAAGCAGTTAGAGTAAACAGAATTTGACCATTCACCAGGTGGCGGAGCATAACAACAGAACTACTCTTAAAAGAAAGATCGTTGAATTTCTCGACCATTTGTTCACCTAACCTAGCCGATTTCCTACATCGTAAAGGGTGAAGGTTCACTGCACATTGCACAAGACATCGTTGACCGCTGCAATTCTATCGCCATGCAGGTTCTCCGCGCGGAGGCGCCCCTCACAGCGCAAGGTAACGGTGGGGTTGGCGTCACCGTCCGGGGCTGGCGTCACCGTCCGGGGCTGGCGTCACCGTCCGGGGCTGGCGTCACCCTCGCGGCCGGGCAATCAACGCCAGCCCCGGACGGTGACGCCAGCCCCGGACGGTGACGCCAGCCCCACCGTTACCCAGCGCAATCGGTAAGGTGCACTGGGACCTCAAAGCTGCAGATACCTGTTCGAATCTCTCGGGAAATAGCTTTTTGGGGCAGCTATACCTATGCATAACTAAACCATTACCCTAACAACCTCGGCAACGTAACAACCTCACCAAGAAAATAACCTGAACAGGCAAACAATGTCAACTGTCAATGCAGTTTCTGAAATTCAGAACCCCTGACCCACTGGAATTACAAGTTTGTAATTGCAAACATTTCCTCACTTCCGTCAACCTTTGAGAAATAGAACATGTGCAATTGGAAACATTTTTACAAACAATATCTTTGTAAAATAGTTTGTAAATAGTAAATTGAGATGTACTGCCCTGGGGTTTTGTGAAATCCAAACTACAAACATGTGTACAAATTATTTGTAATTACAAAGAAATTCTTTGTAATTACAAACTTTTTTTGCTTTGTGAAATAGGCTACAGATCATCAAGCTGGCTGGATTTTTAGACGAATCTTCTACACCTCTGACGCCTAAACAGCGCACAATGTGAGTCTTGATTTGAATACGCAGTCTTCAGCGATGCAGATTGTTGATAACTGTGTTGAATATTTTTGGCTTCGTGAGAAAACATACCCTCTTTTATTTAGTGTAAGTACCTATGTTGTACTTAACTAAATCAAATATGTATGTAGTATGTATGTAGTATGTATGTATGTAGTGATGTATCTATGTTATGTATTTTGAAGTGCATTATAATTTACGGGAAGATTGCAAAACGAAATGGACACACAATATCGCAAGGAAAAGGACAAATATTGCTTCGGACCAAGAAAGAAGGGCATAAAATGGGTAGGTACTCGAGTTGTGATATGTTGATGGTGTTTCTATTTGTTTTATATTATTTTTATCAGAAATTCGTAAGATATAGCAAAAGTGTTAAAGATGTGGTGAGAGAGTAAGAAAGACTACTGACGCGGTTATCTCGAGTCATTTAGACTAGAGGGTTGTGAACTATTCACTTCGAATTTTGAACATATTGCACATCGCGCAACGCTTGCCATCTATTCACTTCGAATTTTGAACATATTGCGCATCGCGCAACGCTTGCCATCTAGTAGGCTCATAATGCAAAAAGAAAACTTCTAAGAACTGGCAAATTAAAAAAAAAATCAACAAGGATCGTCGGATGCTTTCATCGTCCCGCTTACTTCTTCCAATGGATGATTGATGACTGCCTGGAAGAACTCTTTTTTCTCTTTTTTGTTCGTTCGTAGTCAACAATAGTTGCCTATTTTGTATGGCATGCGCGGACTTTCCACGAGTTGTCACCAACGGGCTTGTTTGTATCTTGGTGATTTATCTAAGGTACCCTAGATACTTTCATAACTCACCGACATCACCCAAAAACAGCCTGAAAAGATGTCTAATGAAAAAATGAATTACCAATTAAGCAGTTGAACTATTATTGCGAAACTCTGTTCACGGAAACTCGACGTAATTCGTGTGCTAAAATTTTCACATTGAAGGTACTTGGTAAGTTACGATGCAATTCCACGCTCCAATAAGTTCGAAATATGCCAAGATATGTCGACAGTTTAAGACACCATAATGGGTATGCCGACTCAACATCTTTCTGTATTTTTTTCAGAAAATCTTTATTTTTGCATCCCCATGTTGCCAGGTTTGTACGTGGATCCCAAATGCGGATCACGGAAACCGCTCCTTGACATCTCGATCCCGGATCTATTGAAATATGAGATCAGTTTCAGAAAGTTAAAAGAGATTCGTGGGGTTCTCGGGGCTTACGGATTTTTTGTCTCTGGGTCCACCGGAATCCCAGATCCATCTCCCAAATTAAGGCGAAAGATCCACCGTATAAAAATGATATCAATATTTTTGGAGCTGTTCTTTTAGAAACAGCAGATATTTAATGGTGCATGCTCAATGGGTTTCAGAGTTCAGTATGACAAAAACAAACTAAATTTTGTCCTATGATGTCACAATATCCGTGAAATTGCATTATGGGATAGGGTGAAATGTGCATATGCACCACTTCATAAGCCATTACGTTTGAATGAAAGGAAGAGAACTACCGGAGCTGAGAGTTGTTCTGAAGACACCGCACGTATTTTAAGCATTTTGAGGGATCAAAGGCTCCTCAAAACGATGATCGAGTAACCATGCCTCAAAATACAACAACAAAAAAACACATATTCCTCCAAGTATCTCTGGCCCTGGGGTCAGTGCCCCAACGACCGTTACAGTGGCAGGTGGTTGGCCAATGGTTGGCTGGCTGGGCTGGTTCTCTTTTGAAATTTATGTTTGTTTTACGTCAGTCCGTTGATGGCCTTCAGGTGCGGAATTCGCTAGACTGCCGATGCAAGTATTTGACTACGAAGTTAAAGGAAATAGTTCACCTTGGAATTTGTTTACCAAACACGATTTGATATTTTTTAATACAATTTATTTTTATATTGTCAAAAATGGCCTTATATCGCGCCGATTCAGGACAGAAGGCCGTACATTTTTATTGTTTATCAAAACTATATGCATAGTCCCTGAGTCAGAGTCATGACGTCACGCGAATGTAAACAATGGTTCAGCCAATCAGATCCGAAAGTAGTCGCGTAAGGATAGACTCGCATTGGAGATGTGCCAACCGGCGGCGGGCGGTTCGCTTGCTAGCACCAGCTGCAAGCTGATTGGCTGATGGTATAGCCTCTGCCCGGGCTAGAACCAGTACAACATTCTTTCGCCAGCACCGCATTCCTTCCCAAAAAAAATCAAATATATTCGGCTGGAAAGTCTTTTCAGTCAAGAAAACTTGCAGATAGGGGTTTCACAACACGGGCTTCAAAATTGCTATCTCAGTTTAAAACTAATGCTGAAGGTGAACTATTTCCTTTAAGACTTAAAGGAAATAGTTCACCTTCAACATTAGTTTTAAACTGAGATAGCAGTTTTGTAGCCCGTGTTGGGAAACCCCTATCCGCAAGTTTTCTTGACTGAAAAGACTCCAGCCGAATATATTTGAGTTTTTGGCGAAGGAATGCGGTGCTGGCGAAAGAATGTTGTACTGGTTCTAGCCCGGGCAGAGGCTATACCATCAGCCAATCAGCTTGCAGCTGGTGCTAGCAAGCGAATCGCCGGCCGCCGGTTGGCACATCTCCAATGCGAATCTGTCTTTACGCGACTACTTTCGAATCTGATTGGCTGAACCATTATTTACATTCGCGTGACGTCAGGACTCTGGCTCAGAGAGTTGTTGTTGTTTGCCGGATTCCACCGGTTGGGTATTCAATATAATGGAACATCAATCAACATCAGGAACATTAAATGACAAGACCCAGTAAAACATACATGAGCAATGATGGTATTCAGTCGAAACATATATGCTAATATACACGAAATATGAGATATAATATAGAGTATTATACCCCATATTATACAGTGTCATACCCCGTAATATAGACAATAATATACATATTTATTATATATAGGTATTATACATATACATACAATTACATATTATACAATTATACAAAGAGTATGCATATAGTTTTGATAAGCAATACAAATTTACGGCCTTCTGTCCTGAATCGGCGCGATATAAGGCCATTTTTGACGATACAAAAAGAAATTGTATCACAAAATATAATCAAATCGTGTTGGGTAAAAAAATTCCAAGGTGAACTATTTCCTTTAAGAGACGATCACAAATAGCATGCGGCTTTAAAAACACGACATACAGACAGTGCGAAAAAAAATCGTTTATGCAACCGAAATCACCCCTGGAGAGACTGACCCTGGCGACGCCCCTGCTCGGCGCTTCATTCCGTTACCCTGGCGCCTGCCGGACCACGTGGTCTGCGTCAAAGCCACCGTGCCGCGCATGCGCAGTGGAGCCGATCCGCTGTGACAGTGACGTCACGCGGCGTGCCGGTGAGCCACGTCGCGCCGCCAGGACCCCGCCCTCTGCTCCGCTCCGTCCACGTGACCGCTGCTCTGGTGCCGTCGTCTGGCGTGCCGTTCCACCCTTGTATAAATAAACAGCCCGGTCGGCGACAGCAGCCGACGAGTGGGGTGCCTCGATCGATAGGAGTCAGTGTCGAGCGCGTCGCGAGTCTGCCAGTACCGCTCGATAGCGCGTCTCGCGTCCGTTCCTGTCCCGCCGCCGAGCTACCGACCGAGCGAGCTGCCGCCATGGGTCTGGAGGATGACTTCAAGAAGGCTGCTGAGGACGTGACCAAGCTGAAGACGAGGCCGGGCGACGCGGACATGCTGGAGATCTACGCGTTCTACAAGCAGGGTACCGTGGGCGACGTCAACACCGATCGGCCCGGCATGCTCGACTTCAAGGGCAAGGCCAAGTGGGACGCCTGGAGCGGCAAGAAGGGCACGACCAAGGAGGCCGCCATGGAGGCCTACGTCAAAAAGGCCAACGCGCTGATTGCTGCCGATAGTTAAGGTGGGTTTATAGGGTTCATGGGTCTCAGCGCCACCGACAGTGGAAATGGGTTCAGATTGTTCAAAGGGGTTAGCGTTGCTGGTTGTGCGGTGCGTTCAAGTGGTTCAGAATGGCGAGAGAGAGAGAGAGAGAGAGAGAGAGAGAGAGAGAGAGAGAGAGAGAGAGAGAGAGAGAGAGAGAGAGAGAGAGAGAGAGAGAGAGAGAGAGAGGGTGGGGGGTAATCTATGTATGTGAGACGGTTTTTGGTATGTCTGGATTGGTGACTGCGCCTATGAGTCCATCACTCACATCACTCATCACATGAGCTCCATCACTTACTAACAACGGGGGGATATAATCAGCATTCTGAGGGCGATTCTTTCCATGCAATGCCCATTGGCGTGTAATGCTAAATACGAACATTGTAGAACATGTTCCCTGTCCCCCCTCCCCCTCGGAGGCAGGGAAATGCCTATGTGCTTGTTTGTCCTTTTCATCGATTATGTTCGTGAACTTTTGTTTCGTGCTTACCAAGAGTAAGTTATCATGACGATAAAACCTCATGAAACGTTCTTGAAACCTCATGAAACCGGAAAACGTGGATTCCTTACACTCTGCATTTACATTTTGCAACCGATTCCAATTAAATTTAACTGAAGACCATTCATAGCCCAGCGAATGAGATCGCCTCTAGAGTTAAGATCACGTTTGGAGACCCGGTTGAAGCCGATTGCAGTTCCGCCCGTTACCGCCGTTCTTAATGGGAAATTTCCGCTGCAGCTGAAGCGGTCATTACCTATCATCATGGAATGTCGTTACCATGGAAGTGAGTTATGCCGCCGCCGCCATGCCATTTAGTCCCCATGGCAACCGTTTGTGATGCCAGAAATGGAGCTGCCACCACAAGCTGCAGACTACCCGCTCCGCCTCCACAATCCGATATCCCACAGCTTCAGTGTCAGCAGTGGTGGCTGCCCTCAGCTACCCACCAGCTATTTTAGACTCCACCCACGAAAACCGGGAGGAAAAATGGTAAAAACGTAATAACAAATTGCATTGTTAATAATGTAATTGTGATATTTCAGGCATAGACCCTCAGCACAGAAAGATTGGTTACCTCCGCCATTTCGGATATATCAGCACAGTAGGTACCCATGAGCATGGTAAATTAATTTAATAACAATCTTAAAGGCCAGTTAACATGAGTAGTGTTTGTCATACGTTTAGGGTAAAAAGCGTCATATGTGGCGATGTATTTACTAAGCAAGGCTCATGTACAGGGATGAGGGCCTATAGTTACAGTATCGCTCGTGTATATCTGCTGGGCGATGCAAACCATCAGCGATAGATGGTTTACATGATGAACTCAGGGATGAGGACCTCTCTAGTTACAGTATCGCTCGTGTATATCTGCTGGGCGATGCAAACCATCAGCGATAGATGGTTTACATGAGGAACTCAGGGATGAGGAACTCTCTAGTTACAGTATCGCTCGTGTATCGCTTGCTGGGCGATGCAAACCATCAGCGATAGATGGTTTACATGATGAACTCAGGGATGAGGACCTCTCTAGTTACAGTATCGCTCGTGTATATCTACTGGGCGATGTAAACCATCAGCGATAGATGGTTTACATGATGAACTCAGGGATGAGGAACTCTCTAGTTACAGTATCGCTCGTGTAATCTGCTGGGCGATGCAAACCATCAGCGATAGATGGTTTACATGATGAACTCAGGGATGAGGAACTCTCTAGTTACAGTATCGCTCGTGTATATCTGCTGGGGGATGCAAACCATCAGCGATAGATGGTTTACATGATGAACTCAGGGATGAGGAACTCTAGTTACAGTATCGCTCGTGTATATCTGCTGGGGGATGCAAACCATCAGCGATAGATGGTTTACATGATGAACTCGGGGATGAGGAACTCTCTAGTTACAGTATCGCTCGTGTATATCTTCTGGGCGATGCAAACCATCAGCGATAGAGAGGTTGTCGGTCCAGGATGGCCACCAGAGGCACCACGGAGTGGGACGGTTGATAGTCATAGTCCGACTGGCGCCTGGCGCCTGGGAAGGCTAATGGAACCAGCGCCTTCGCGCAGCACCGGAAATAGGATGCATTATTAAATCGATGTTTTACTCCTCTATACAAACTCATTTAACTATTGTGTATCTATAAAAACTTTCCATAATGAAGGTAAAATGTGTGGCTCTGTGAAAATGTGTCACTACCTGAGACACCCTTCCTCTAAAGCCCATGTTCATCGTTCAGCTCACTGTTTGGGTGTGCTGCAGCCTGCATCCGCCTCTGCCTCCTCCATTCTCCCTGGCTCAGAGCCAGCTTAACTATGGCAGTGGCTGTCAGATCCTCGGAATGATCCACCCGAGAGAAGACGCCAGGTTGTGACGTGGGCCAGCAGGCGAAGCCGGATCGACTGTGTTGTAAATGTGCCGGTGCCGGTGCCACCACACCTTGCACCACAAACACCGAATACTATTATCGAATCACGCGAGTGGAGATTCGTGCGCGCGATTCCAAGATGAAAGAACAGGTCAGCTTAAAAATATGAAACAGCTGAATGATTTGTTCCATTTCTGCTGCAACCTTGCGGCACACAAAGGTCGAAGAGATTAAGTATTGCGAGTCTGTTTATTTACATTGTGTGTATATGTTGCCAAGAAGGTTCTATTGTCAAGTGGTATTGATTTATTGATCGTTAAAGTTGACATAACTGGTGAATCATGCCCCGTGATGCGAACTGCCAGCTGAACACCAATACAATAAACTATGTATGTGCCTGACGCTACGTCACTGCATTATGCATATGAATTAGGATGCATCGTGACGATTGACGTGACGATTGACGTGACGATTGACGTGACGATTGACGTGACGATTGACGTGACGATTGACGTGACGATTGACGTGACGATTGACGTGACGATTGACGTGACGATTGACGTGACGATTGACGTGACGATTGACGTGACGATTGACGTGACGATTGACGTGACGATTGACGTGACGATTGACGTGACGATTGACGTGACGATTGACGTAATGATTGACGTGATGATTGACGTGAATATTGCTATTGTATCTTGACCACGCGCGGCGCTCCGGTGAGATGTGATGCTTAGCTGGAGGAGACGGATGGAGCGTAGTCGTGTCTGCAGCTGGAGGAGACGGATGGAGCGTAGTCGTGTCTGCAGCTGGAGGAGACGGATGGAGCGTAGTCGTGTCTGCAGCTGGAGGAGACGGATGGAGCGTAGTCGTGTCTGCAGCTGGAGGAGACGGATGGAGCGTAGTCGTGTCTGCAGCTGGAGGAGACGGATGGAGCGTAGTCGTGTCTGCTGCTGGAGGAGACGGATGGAGCGTAGTCGTGTCTGCAGCTGGAGGAGACGGATGGAGCGTAGTCGTGTCTGCAGCTGGAGGAGACGGATGGAGCGTAGTCGTGTCTGCAGCTGGAGGAGACGGATGGAGCGTAGTCGTGTCTGCAGCTGGAGGAGACGGATGGAGCGTAGTCGTGTCTGCAGCTGGAGGAGACGGATGGAGCGTAGTCGTGTCTGCAGCTGGAGGAGACGGATGGAGCGTAGTCGTGTCTGCAGCTGGAGGAGACGGATGGAGCGTAGTCGTGTCTGCTGCTGGAGGAGACGGATGGAGCGTAGTCGTGTCTGCAGCTGGAGGAGACGGATGGAGCGTAGTCGTGTCTGCAGCTGGAGGAGACGGATGGAGCGTAGTCGTGTCTGCAGCTGGAGGAGACGGATGGAGCGTATTCGTGTCTGCAGCTGGAGGAGACGGATGGAGCGTAGTCGTGTCTGCAGCTGGAGGAGACGGATGGAGCGTAGTCGTGTCTGCAGCTGGAGGAGA
Organism: Chirona hameri; assembly: GCA_036785665.1. NCBI lineage: Eukaryota > Metazoa > Arthropoda > Thecostraca > Balanomorpha > Balanidae > Chirona > Chirona hameri. Next base: position 61,058 of record JAXIVJ010001395.1, read on the forward strand.
CGGATGGAGCGTAGTCGTGTCTGCAGCTGGAGGAGACGGATGGAGCGTAGTCGTGTCTGCAGCTGGAGGAGACGGATGGAGCGTAGTCGTGTCTGCAGCTGGAGGAGACGGATGGAGCGTAGTCGTGTCTGCAGCTGGAGGAGACGGATGGAGCGTAGTCGTGTCTGCAGCTGGAGGAGACGGATGGAGCGTAGTCGTGTCTGCTGCTGGAGGAGACGGATGGAGCGTAGTCGTGTCTGCAGCTGGAGGAGACGGATGGAGCGTAGTCGTGTCTGCAGCTGGAGGAGACGGATGGAGCGTAGTCGTGTCTGCAGCTGGAGGAGACGGATGGAGCGTAGTCGTGTCTGCAGCTGGAGGAGACGGATGGAGCGTAGTCGTGTCTGCAGCTGGAGGAGGCGGATGGAGCGTGGTCGTGTCTGCCACCGTAATGGTTGCCCGGGAGCGTGAATATGCATTATGCATGGCAACAATTTTTAGCATAACGAGTCTATGAGATTGGTCCTTATACTGGCCTTGGGTCGCCAGTGAGTGTGACCTTGATCTTAGATCTGGTGGTGATTTCGGTTTTAAGACACCGCAACCGCAGTTGTCAGATGGCGTTCGTGGTCGTTTGGCTCATGAATAATGCGTGTTCCCTGGCCTTAAGGTCATGGGAATAGCATGGCTCGTTGCTGCTGAATATGCATATGCACCAGAACTAGTCCATGCCCGCTAAGCATTACCAAAGCGGACGACGTCGTGGTCAAATACGTGCTGGTATATCCGGAGCTAACACGCAGACATGATTCGCGTTTATCGCAATTCGCAGCCCTTGACGAAGCTGGCCGCAAGGTGGGAGTGCTGGAATGGGGTATCAGTAACGCTGTTTAAAGTAATGATATTGTTCTGATTTGTCTACCGGCAAACTTGTATTAGCATCGGGCCACTGGTCATCAAATTGTCGCCCTTCGAAAGTATTTCCGACTCTACATCGGAGTATTGCATAGTCCAACCCATGCATCATCAAAACCTATCTTCCCGAGATATTTGCACTGACCGCTGTTCGCCGCCCGGTTTCATGACACACACACATGGCGCTGACGAGGCACTGTCTGGTTTTGTCCCTGCTCGGCGAATCGCGTGGTGTCATTTGTATAAATGCGCTGAGATGAGGCCGCGTGTGTGGTCCGCATCCTGCTGCTGACTGCGACTGCTGACTGCTGACCACTCGGTTCTATGAGTTTGTGATCCGTCTGTTTCTGGTCTGCTACTCTTCAGTCTACCGAATCAGCGAAGCTCTGTGTTTGTCTGGCCATCGCAGACTCCGCGTTTCCCTGTGCTGACTCTGTGTATACTCGCTTGGTTCTGTTTGTTCGTGTTACCCCCTCTAGTTAGTTATGTTACTCTGTGCTGCTTGTGCTGCTGCTTTTCCGTCTGGCTGCCGTCTGGCGTCTTCGTCAGTGCTGCTTTTCCGTACCCCTACGCCTCAGTTTGTCTCCGTGCTGACTCTGTCCTCCCGTCTCTCCGGCAGTTATGAGCCAGTGTTCGCTGTCTGCCTCTACTGCTTGTCTCCTGCTGCTGTACACCTCAGCGCTGCGGCCGGACACCGAGGCCACCTCAGCTCTGCACTCGGCCACAGCATCCGTGGTGCCAGCGCTCCGCCCCCTGCGGCCACGGCCCGCCCGACCCGCCGACACTCCGCACATCTATATGTGAGAGGACCGCTGGCCGCTGGTCAACACCGTGCTGATGATCAACATCGTGCTGATGATAAAACTGACTGCCGCGCACCAGGCCGGGGTCGGGGAGACCGAGACCCGGCCCGGCGCAGAGCGGAACGGAGGACTCATGTGTAATAAAGGTTGTGCATAATGTGACTGAGGTGTCTGACTGAGAGAGGAGAGGGCAGAGAAGGAGGGAGGTTAAGCAGCGAGAAAGAGAGAGGGGGGGGGGGGGGGGGGGGGTAAAGAGAGAAGAGAGACATCTGGTTCGTAGAGGGAAAAGAGATAATAGTGATATGTTTACAGGGAGAAGAGAGAGGGTTGGATCAGCCGGCGGGAGAGGGGGGGGGGGGGGTACGCGTCGCCTCGAGTCTGGAGCTGTGCTGGCCAGGTTCGTGTCGGTCGACCGTAACCACCCACCGTGACTGGGTCTGGGTCAGTGCGCTATCACACCTGCGCGCTGGACGATCTCGGTCACGTGACCGGCCCCGTATCGCGGCCGATGTGTCACGTGACTGCCGCCTGTGACGATAACCCGTTAGTGATTGGTCACGGCTGAAGTATGACGTCACAGTTGTCAGCTGGCGGCGGTCACGCAGCCGTGTGACCTCCGCTCGCGGCCCGGGTCACGTGGCTGCCGATCACCGATTCGAGCAGGCGTCACGCGCAGATGGGAGTCGTGGTGATCAGGGCCACGACGCCCAGTGCGGGGCCGCGGCGGTGTCTGGTACGGTCCCATTCGTGGATATGATGAGCGGAGAGTGCCTGGCTCAGGCAGACATTCTAATAACACGGGTATTACTCACTAGTCACTACACTACACTGGCCGCGGCGGTGTGTGGTACGGTCCCATTCCTGGATATGATGAGCGGTGAGTGCCTGGCTCAGGCAGACATTCTAATAACACGGGTATTACTCACTAGTCACTACACTACACTGGCCGCGGCGGTGTGTGGTACGGTCCCATTCGTGGATATGATGAGCGGAGAGTGCCTGGCTCAGGCAGACATTCTAATAACACGGGTATTACTCACTAGTCACTACACTACACTGGCCGCGGCGGTGTGTGGTACGGTCCCATTCGTGGATATGATGAGCGGAGAGTGCCTGGCTCAGGCAGACATTCTAATAACACGGGTATTACTCACTAGTCACTACACTACACTGGCCGCGGCGGTGTCTGGTACGGTCCCATTCCTGGATATGATGAGCGGTGAGTGCCTGGCTCAGGCAGACATTCTAATAACACGGGTATTACTCACTAGTCACTACACTACACTGGCCGCGGCGGTGTCTGGTACGGTCCCATTCCTGGATATGATGAGCGGTGAGTGCCTGGCTCAGGCAGACATTCTAATAACACGGGTATTACTCACTAGTCACTACACTACACTGGCCGCGGCGGTGTGTGGTACGGTCCCATTCCTGGATATGATGAGCGGTGAGTGCCTGGCTCAGGCAGACATTCTAATAACACGGGTATTACTCACTAGTCACTACACTACACTGGCCGCGGCGGTGTCTGGTACGGTCCCATTCGTGGATATGATGAGCGGTGAGTGCCTGGCTCAGGCAGACATTCTAATAACACGGGTATTACTCACTAGTCACTACACTACACTGGCCGCGGCGGTGTCTGGTACGGTCCCATTCGTGGATATGATGAGCGGTGAGTGCCTGGCTCAGGCAGACATTCTAATAACACGGGTATTACTCACTAGTCACTACACTACACTGGCCGCGGCGGTGTCTGGTACGGTCCCATTCGTGGATATGATGAGCGGTGAGTGCCTGGCTCAGGCAGACATTCTAATAACACGGGTATTACTCACTAGTCACTACACTACACTGGCCGCGGCGGTGTCTGGTACGGTCCCATTCCTGGATATGATGAGCGGTGAGTGCCTGGCTCAGGCAGACATTCTAATAACACGGGTATTACTCACTAGTCACTACACTACACTGGCCGCGGCGGTGTCTGGTACGGTCCCATTCGTGGATATGATGAGCGGTGAGTGCCTGGCTCAGGCAGACATTCTAATAACACGGGTATTACTCACTAGTCACTACACTACACTGGCCGCGGCGGTGTCTGGTACGGTCCCATTCCTGGATATGATGAGCGGTGAGTGCCTGGCTCAGGCAGACATTCTAATAACACGGGTATTACTCACTAGTCACTACACTGATGTTACACTTTACACAGGCTCGCCGTCTGGAGACTGGAACTGGAAGCCTCCAGACGGCATAAAGTGTAATCCTGCCTCCAGTCTGTTAAGTGTAATACCGGTGTAACAAAGTGGCATCTAGTTTGAGCCTCGGGTGTGGGGCTGTACGTTGCACAAGAAAAACAATCGGCTTTTTGTCGCATGTGTACTGTAATGCTCAACAATACATCGCACACTCGACATGCAGTCGGCACCAGAAGGTCGATCACTCGACCTGGCCTGGCCTAACCTCTGGTCGGTCTGGCCAATCAGCCGCGTAACCCTCTCGTCAATAAATATCACGTCAAAGTTGAGCTCTGAAACTTCGATTCGTTGGAAAACTGCGGCGCTTGCTGATTAATTTTCACTAATATCAATTTTCAATTTGCCAACAGCCATTCGACATTTGCATTGCCTTCGTTCACGGCAAACAAGGCCTTTTTGTCGTCGCTAAAAGATGTGAAGGTTAACGACAAATCTGCTTAATATCATTCGAAAGACAACCCATTCAGAACCCAACACGTCCTATCACTTCACCGCTTAAACGTTCGACCCACTGTCCGGGCCTGTTGGAAACCACTGACTCGAGGTCGAGTGGGCTCGAGTGCTTCCTGTTGGGAACCACAGGCCAATCGGCTCACATGACACATGACAGATTATAGATGACCGATGACGATATGAGCCTATCGAGCAGAGTGGGGCGAAAGGTACTTGATTCGATTACCTGCAGAGTACTTGCTCTTCAGCGGGTCCCTCGCACTGACAATCTCACATGACATGAACTGCACTCAACATTGACAGCGGGGGTGATACTGTCTTTACCGACAGCGTGACTGCCAGGCGGGCGGGGGACATGGGGACTTGGGAGGCGCGCAGTGCAAGGCAGCAATTAAACATCAACGGAAATCTCCCGCACGATTACGTCCACTTTTGAATGCGTGCAACGTGTCGAAAGCTTCCTAGGACCACAGGCCGGAGGTCTTTCGATAAGCAAACACCTGTGTGCGGTTCATAGCCCAGATTGAGAAGTTCCCAAACAGAACGTTGACGGAACGTCGAAGTTTAGCAGCGGCCGAACTTGTCCTGGCAGAAGGAGACGAGCTCTGTGACGTTGCATGACTGGCAGGCGCGCGCGATCGGCCGGCAGCAGAGGAAGTGGTTCTTGCAGCAGATGGGCCAGCTGACCGGGGTCAGGAGGTCGCAGCGACGGCACATCACACACCGACCTGGGGACGGGGGAGGTGGCGTCAGTCGGGTCACACGGGTGACAATCACACTCGTCAGGTCATTCGGGTGACATCCGCCAGGTCCCAAGGTGTGACATCCGTCAGGTCACACTGGTTGATATCCGTCGCGTCACTCGGGGTGAGGTCAGGTCACACTGGCAGCCTCTTGTTTGGTAGGTCTGCGGTACAACACTACGGTAGCTCTTTTGATATGGTTCTGCGGTAAACTATAGCGATTGCCAGCAGCTGTGTTGTGGAATGGAACAGTTACTCAAACGGACAGTCTTTGGGTTAAAATCGACGGTCCAGTCGCTCGCATGCCAGAGACGTTCGCTGACCGCTCTACCGTGCCAAGGAAGAACCACGTATGGCAATCGCCCGCAAACCGTGACATACGTGGTTCTTCTTTCGCTGGTCGCTGTGCATTTGCGGTATGTCTGCGTCCTCTTTCTCTTTCCAAAATCTTACTTCCTTGAGAATCGAGATGGATTCATTCCATGAAAAGACAGCGGCTACGGTGGGTAACAAAAACAAAATATTCTAATAACGTATCGGATTCAGATAAGATTCCCGTTGTGTGCATTGTCGTCCCGTTATCACCCTGTTCACCTTGTCCTGTCGAGCAGCTAGAGCCGAGAGGCAGCAGCGAGGACAACAGGATCTACCGAGGCCGACTGCCGTCTGCCACACGCCAGGATGGACCGCACCGTGGCTGGCTTTAAAGGAAATAGTTCACCTTAATTTTTTTTTTGCCCAACACGATTTGATTATATTCTTTAATACAATTTATTTTTATATTGTCAAAAATGGCCTTATATCAAGCCGATTCAGGACAGAAGGCCGTAAATTTGTATTGTTTATCAAAACTATTTGAATACTCTCTGAGTCAGAGTCCTGACGTCACGCGAATATACAAAATGGTTCAGCCAATCAGTTTCGAAAGTAGTCGCGTAAAGATAGACTCGCATTGGAGATGTGCCAACCGGCGGCCGGCGTTCGCTCGCTAGCACCAACTGCAAGCTGATTGGCTTATGGTATAGCCTCTGCCCGGGCTAGAACCAGTACAACATTCTTTCGCCAGTACCGCATTCCTTCAACAAAAACTCAAATATATTCGGCTGGAGAGTCTTTTCAGTCAAGAAAACTTGCAGATGGTTGTTTCCCAACACGGGCTACAAAACTGCTATCTCAGTTTAAAACTAATGTTGAAGGTGAACTATTTCCTTTAACCCTCCGGAGAACGCGGCGTGATCTATTATCCGGCCTCTGCAATCACCAGGGCCGTGATCCCGGCCTGAGGGGTCACATACCTCCCCCAGTCCCCCCCCCTCCCCTCGCCACACCACGCCCAGCGGGCGGGCCCCGCCCTTCCAAACGGCTGGGAACCCGTCGACCCTGAGACGGGCCTCGCCGCGGGCCCCTGCCCCGGGCCAGAACCACATCTGGTCTGACAGAGTGTGGAAATCAGCCTGTCTGCTTCTCAGCAGGAGGGCAGCTCATCCAGGGGTAAAATGTCCCAAGAAAATGGGTCGCATCTACCAAAATGCGCAGTTGCTATGGTACACACTAAGGTCCGGCTTCTTTCTCCTCTGGCGTATGTTTGACGGTGAATTAAGAAACGACCATATATGCATTCAAACGACCATATATGCATACAAATATGCATTACTGAGAGCTTCAAATTGATATATTATTATCAATTTGAAGATACTATATTGTATACTATCAAATTGATATACGCATTGACTCACCTTATCCATTGGCTGCTTTTAGGCAAAAATCCGTGTTTACCACCGCAAAGCGCTAAAACGGATTTTTGCTTAAAAGCAGCCAATAGAAAAGGTGGGCCAATGCGTCAATATGTCAATTTGAAGCTCTCAGTAATGCGGAGTGAATGCATATATGGTCGTTTCTTAATTCGCCGCCAAACATACGCTAGAGGAGACAATAAGCCGGACCTTAGTGTGTACCATAGCAACTGCGGCCCCTGTACCACCACCGGCCGTCCCTGTACCACCCCCGGTGTTATTCAGCTGGGGTGCCGTTCGACCCCGCCCGAGCTCTCTGCTCTGACCTCTGACCTCTGACCGGGTGGCGGCAGGTCAGTGTTACGTCACGTCAGGGACGGGCTGGGCCGCCCGGCGCGCCGCCGCCGCCATCTGCTCTGACCTCTGACCCGACACGCCGCCGCCGCCGCCGCCGCTCAGAGAGACGGCCTGGCCTTGTGAGGTACGCCCCTGCCCGCCCCTCCCCGCTCCGGCCGACATCCACAGACTTAGCTACCGAGCGCCCGGCCCGCCCGCATGGCAGCAGGGGCCCGCCCCGCCATACACTCACTCGTATCCGACACTTAGAGGCACCGCACAATCAGCAGATTCCGACCGATTTTTTCTTCTCATTCTATTTTGTCAATTCCCTCTCAAAACTGACCATTCTAATGGACCTATCTTTGATGAATGTTAACGCTGTCAGTATTATTCAGCTTCATTCTTTTGTAGCATTGCAGCTGAACTTTTCGGCTAATATTTTGTTGCTAAAATATTTTATTTTGTTTGGTGAGAAAAATGGTTTGATGACAAGGTTCGCCAAGGCAAGAAGAGTCCAAATCTGCCAAGAAATCGTTCATAGGGGGTGGGTTTCTCTCAAGACGAGATCAAAGTTCCACTGCCCCCCCCCCCCCCCCCCCCCAGAGGTGCACAAATACGCCAACTCGCCGTCGCCAGACGCCAACCAGCGTAGGTGACAAGTTTAAACTAAAACGGCCTCGCTCAGGTGACATTTTTCCTGCGTTAACTCTCACCTAGCGTGAATAATCTTTCACATAGATGCTTAGGCAAGGGATTGCAATATTGTAAGTTTTGTATTGAACTAGTTGACAAAAGCTATCACCGTGGTACCTATAATTTACACAGGTATTGGTACACAGTACACACTGTAATTTGCTAGCGCCAAGTTAGGAAATGTGACAGAATTAGGGTTTTGACTTGTGTAGGTAACAGTTTGAAGTTTCGAGGTTGTGTGCACCCCCCCCCCCCCCCTACGCACACACTTTTCGTGACGTTTCTACATCCCTGTATCGGCTATCGTTTGCACACCAGTTCAAGCTCGAAAAATGAATCTCTGGGAACCTACTCAATATTTGTCATATAGCTCTCCACAGTCCCACAGAATAAATATCACCGCCGACGTGGAGGTGCAGAGTTCGAACATTGCAAGCGTTTCAGCCATTCAGCTATTCAACGATATTTCGCCATTCAGCCTGAATTAACGGCGAGTCTGATCGACCATCGACCAAAGACATCGACCGAAAATGCAGTGTGCGGTGACCTTTATATCAGTGTGTTTGTCTGAATCACCGAATGGACGGAGTATTGATGTAGCTTATCAGCACTCAACAACTGTAGCCTATCGGCGCCCAGGTCTTGTTGACCTTGCTTTGTGCAGTGTGCACCCGATAGAGACGTTAACAACCGATATTGATACTGATACCCAGGGGCGTCGCCACGGGTTTTGGACTGGGGGGACGAATTGATAGACTGGTAATACCTACGGTAATACCTAGATTGATAATACCTACACCTTAACAAATTGAAGCTGGTCAGTCCTGCAGCTGCTACCAAGCATGCAAGAAGGAATAAAATAACATGTTATTTTGACCTTATCACAAACTAGAAAACGTACGACATGATCTATGTGGGATATTTTCCATTGATTGTGATCAATTGTGCCCTTGCATAACTAATCAGGGGCGCAGCCAGACCTTCAGAAAGGGGGGGCAAGCACCTGGGAGAGGCCCCCCACCCACAACAAAATACCCCTGGATATGAAAAACTCTACGGATTTCGGCCACTTTATTTTGTGAGGCCCCCTTTTTAGCATTTTTTCTTCGTCTACTTTTGAGCTGGATTGGACCAGGACCCTCAGTAGGCATTGTACTGAGCGTATTGTTACGTACAGGAGAGAAAACATATCTTAGCCATGACAACAGGTGAGGGTCGGCTTTTGAGTGTGGGGGCGGCTGAAATGACAAATAAATATACCCCCATTTTGATACGTGTATTTAAGCCTTTGCAGCATTTTGAATGTGGATTTTCATGTTATAGTAGGTAGGTATGTACTTGCTAGTTAGCGCCGCTTCGCGGCGCGAAATTTTTACGGTTTTACCTGATAAAACCCAGAAATATAGGCGGTGTTCCTTGTAGAGGATAATAAGTTAAAAATGATATTCATTCAATTCAGCGTTACGACGAACCGATGACGATGGCTATGGCTTCGTTATGACGATGACTACCGATGTGACGCCGCGAAGCGGCGTGAAAATGTTAATTTTAGGTCCTGGAAAACGAAATGTTAATATTGGAACCAGACCGTGAGGTGAGATGGCTTGGGGAGATGGTCCTGGCCTGTTTTGACTATTAGCTCTTCGGTCCAGAAAATTGTGCACCGCTGGAGCAGCTTCCGGGTGCCGATCTCCTCGTCTTTGCGTTCGCGTCGCCTTTTTAGGAACTCGGAAAACTAGCTGAACATGTAGCCTGCTTGAAACTTAGAAGTTAATATTTTATGAAGGGAATGGGCCCTGGGGCCAGCAATTACCGCCAATGAGAGCCTCTGCCAGACACCTAATGCAATTCTTTTTCCCATTTTCCAAATTTGTATAAGCAATTGCGAAACTTGTGTCATGCCGCGAAGCGGCGCGACATTTTCCAGTTTTTGACAGCTGGATTTTTACTGCACTGCAAAGACAATTTTTACGATGAATTGTTTTTTCCCTCAAAAAGTGTGTGTGTGTGTGTGTGTGTGTGTGTGTGTGTGTGTGTGTGTGTGTGTGTGTGTGTGTGTGTGTGTGTGTGTGTGTGTGTGTGTGTGTGTGTGTGTGTGTGTGTGTGTGTGTGTGTGTGTGTGTGTGTGTGTGTGTGTGTGTGTGTGTGTGTGTGTGTGTGTGTGTGTGTGTGTGTGTGTGTGTGTGTGTGTGTGTGTGTGTGTGTGTGTGTGTGTGTGTGTGTGTGTGTGTGTGTGTGTGTGTGTGTGTGTGTGTGTGTGTGTGTGTGTGTGTGTGTGTGTGTGTGTGTGTGTGTGTGTGTGTGTGTGTGTGTGTGTGTGTGTGTGTGTGTGTGTGTGTGTGTGTGTGTGTGTGTGTGTGTGTGTGTGTGTGTGTGTGTGTGTGTGTGTGTGGGTGTGGGTGTGGGTGTGGGTGTGGGTGTGGGTGTGGGTGTGGGTGTGGGTGTGGGTGTGGGTGTGGGTGTGGGTGTGGGTGTGGGTGTGGGTGTGGGTGTGGGTGTGGGTGTGGGTGTGGGTGTGGGTGTGGGTGTGGGTGTGGGTGTGGGTGTGGGTGTGGGTGTGGGTGTGGGTGTGGGTGTGGGTGTGGGTGTGGGTGTGGGTGTGGGTGTGGGTGTGGGTGTGGGTGTGGGTGTGGGTGTGGGTGTGGGTGTGGGTGTGGGTGTGGGTGTGGGTGTGGGTGTGGGTGTGGGTGTGGGTGTGGGTGTGGGTGTGGGTGTGGGTGTGGGTGTGGGTGTGGGTGTGGGTGTGGGTGTGGGTGTGGGTGTGGGTGTGGGTGTGGGTGTGGGTGTGGGTGTGGGTGTGGGTGTGGGTGTGGGTGTGGGTGTGGGTGTGGGTGTGGGTGTGGGTGTGGGTGTGGGTGTGGGTGTGGGTGTGGGTGTGGGTGTGGGTGTGGGTGTGGGTGTGGGTGTGGGTGTGGGTGTGGGTGTGGGTGTGGGTGTGGGTGTGGGTGTGGGTGTGGGTGTGGGTGTGGGTGTGGGTGTGGGTGTGGGTGTGGGTGTGGGTGTGGGTGTGGGTGTGGGTGTGGGTGTGGGTGTGGGTGTGGGTGTGGGTGTGGGTGTGGGTGTGGGTGTGGGTGTGGGTGTGGGTGTGGGTGTGGGTGTGGGTGTGGGTGTGGGTGTGGGTGTGGGTGTGGGTGTGGGTGTGGGTGTGGGTGTGGGTGTGGGTGTGGGTGTGGGTGTGGGTGTGGGTGTGGGTGTGGGTGTGGGTGTGGGTGTGGGTGTGGGTGTGGGTGTGGGTGTGGGTGTGGGTGTGGGTGTGGGTGTGGGTGTGGGTGTGGGTGTGGGTGTGGGTGTGGGTGTGGGTGTGGGTGTGGGTGTGGGTGTGGGTGTGGGTGTGGGTGTGGGTGTGGGTGTGGGTGTGGGTGTGGGTGTGGGTGTGGGTGTGGGTGTGGGTGTGGGTGTGGGTGTGGGTGTGGGTGTGGGTGTGGGTGTGGGTGTGGGTGTGGGTGTGGGTGTGGGTGTGGGTGTGGGTGTGGGTGTGGGTGTGGGTGTGGGTGTGGGTGTGGGTGTGGGTGTGGGTGTGGGTGTGGGTGTGGGTGTGGGTGTGGGTGTGGGTGTGGGTGTGGGTGTGGGTGTGGGTGTGGGTGTGGGTGTGGGTGTGGGTGTGGGTGTGGGTGTGGGTGTGGGTGTGGGTGTGGGTGTGGGTGTGGGTGTGGGTGTGGGTGTGGGTGTGGGTGTGGGTGTGGGTGTGGGTGTGGGTGTGGGTGTGGGTGTGGGTGTGGGTGTGGGTGTGGGTGTGGGTGTGGGTGTGGGTGTGGGTGTGGGTGTGGGTGTGGGTGTGGGTGTGGGTGTGGGTGTGGGTGTGGGTGTGGGTGTGGGTGTGGGTGTGGGTGTGGGTGTGGGTGTGGGTGTGGGTGTGGGTGTGGGTGTGGGTGTGGGTGTGGGTGTGGGTGTGGGTGTGGGTGTGTGTGTGTGTGTGTGTGTGTGTGTGTGTGTGTGTGTGTGTGTGTGTGTGTGTGTGTGTGTGTGTGTGTGTGTGTGTGTGTGTGTGTGTGAGAGGAAGGGGTCGACCTTCCCCCGCCTTCTAAAAGTGGGGGAAGTTTGCCCAGACCTCCCCCGACCCTCCCCTCGGCGACGCCCCTGGCTGACAAATATTGCAGCACACACTCCTGAGAGGAAAATTGTTAAATTGTTTGTACTACCATAACCCCCCCCCCCCACCACCACCACCACCACCACCACCACCACGAATTCAAAAACGCATCAGACTTATCAAATAACCATTTTGAAACCCAAGAAAACATTGCACCAGGTGGGTCAGAGTACAGCACATTACCTCTCATTATAACCGCGCCGTCCACGGCTAGCAGGCGCTCCAGCTATAGCAGGCGCTGCAGGCGACGGCTAGCAACCCCTGGGCAGGCTCGAGAGCCCCGTTCACAGACTCAATAGTCCTCTGGGTAAGCTTGAGAGGGCCCTGAACAGACTCAATGGCCCCTTGGCAAGCCGAGAGGCCCCTAAGCAGACTCTAATAGCCCCTGTGCAGGTTCGAGAGGCCGCTGAACAGGATCAATGGACCATTGGGAAAGCTCGAGAGGCCCCTGCACAGACGAATGGCCCCTAGGCAGGTTCAAGAGGCCCTTGAACAGACTCAATGGGCCCCTGGGCAAGTTCGAGAGACCCCTGGGCAGGTTCGAGAGGCCCCTGAACAGACTCAATGGGCCCCTGGGCAAGCTCGGGAGGCCTCTGGGCAGGCTCTAATGGCCCCTGGGCAGGTTCGAGAGGCCCCTGAACAGACTCGATGGTCCTCTGGGAAAACTATAATGGGCCCCTGGGTAGGTTCAAGGGGCCCCAAAACAGACTATAATGGGCCCCTGGTCAGGCTCGAGAGGCCCCTGAACATACTCAATGGGCCCATGGACATGCTCGAGAGGCCACTGGGCAGGTTTGTTGGGCCGTGGGTGGACTCAATTGGCCCCTAGACAAGTGGACATGCTCTAGAGGCCCCTGGGCAGGTTTTAGGGACCCTGAGTGGGCTCAATGAGCCCCAGGGCATGCTCGAAAGGTCCCTGGGCATGTTTTTGCACACTTGAGTGGGCTCAATGGGCCCCTGGACATGCTGGAGAAGCCCCTAGACAGTTTTTTGTGTGCCCCTCGGTGGGCTCAATGGGCCCCTGGACATGCCCAAGAGGCCCCCTGGGCCGGCTTCGAAAGCATTTCAGTGTCTCTGAAGGCCCTTGACATGCACCAGAGTAACCCTTGCCTGGTTTGAGGGCTCCTGTGACTTTTTGAAAGCCATTTAGCTAATGCAAATGGTATCTGGGCCAATCTCGGCGGGGCCCCCTGTGACCCGTAAGAGGGGGGGGGGGGGCAATTGCCCCCCTTGCCCCCCCCCCCCCCCTGGCTGCGCCCCTGTACCTAATGCCATACAATACATTTTCGATTCATTATGTACCAACTTTTTTTTGAAGAAGCTTCTTATATCCATATTTATTTCAACCACGGTTAAAACACGTGGGAAAGAAAAGACTAAAGAGGCAAATGTGGTAGGGACAGGCACAGAAGTCAGAACAGACAGACACTATGTTTTATTAGGAAACAGTACACAAAGGGTGCGGTAAACAACCAACAGAGCCCATTTCGCGCCATGCCTCATGTCTTCTGCTGTCGAAACGCTGTTTAAATTGCTGCCAAATTCTCTTCAAAAGGGAAAAAAGTCGAAAGGGGGAAAAGGCCGAGCACATGCTTTTCCAAACGCCTACGATATTGACAAAATGCATTGTTTCCGAGTGAAGTGCAGATAAATGCCTGGGGAGACTGTCCAAAACTGGAGGGGATAATCCCCCCCCCCCCCAGCCGTTAGGCTGGGGGGGACGGTGTCCCCCCCGTCCCCCCTGTGGCGACGCCCCTGCTGATACCATAGAGGCGATATGAACGTGGGATAGGTCAGTAGGCGGCCGGACCGACCCAGGACACATCAGTTGTCGAGACGGTAACGGGTCGAATCAATGTACTTTGGGCATCGGAATGCCCGGTAGAGCAGCGCCTAACGAATCTCAGATACGCTCGGATCAGCAGTTCAAGTGTGCGAGCATGGCTGTCTTATCATGGCTGTCTTATCATGGCTGGCATAGACATGGCTGATCATGGCTGTCTTAGACATGGCTGATCATGGCTGTCTTAGACAGCACAATCTATTACGTGACCTACTTTCTGCGACATGTCTCGAGAGGCAATCTTCTTTTATACGATGAGCTTTTGACTAATATACCGGTGTTTTATTGCGCATGAATACCATCAGCCTCATACAAAATATGTCGTAAGCGTCCGCTGTTGACCAACACACACATCTGGTGTTGACCCTATACCGCGCGAAAGTCCAGCCCAGATGGCCAACTTCTCTGTGAGTCTGCAATACCCTTCGGTCGAGCCAATGAAATGCGGCCCGGCGTGGTTTAATGACCCATGTCGGTACGAGGGCTGTACACGGGCGACCGGACGATCAGTGGCGCCCGCCGAGGTCACCAGGTCACAGTTGGGTCACCTGTACCATCGGTTGCGCCATCGGACTTCGGAGCGGTGGAGATGGCTCCAGCCGCCGTGTGGGGTACAGTGTCTCAGCGGGATGCCAGCGGGATGCCGCGCTATAGGAGAACAGCTGGGGTGACGCACACAGCGGGACGTTGTGTGATGGAAAAGCGGCTAGCTGGCTCAGGATGCCGTACAGAACACACCATGTCCTGCAGACGATCAACACCGGATCGCTCGATCGCCACACCATGTCCTGCAGACGATCAACACCGGATCGCTCGATCGCCAGCGATTAACGCTCGTCTTCATCTGCGGCACAGGCGGCACCGCGGTGGACTGACCAATGATCATTAATGTAGGCGTGATGGTAGGCTAGAAGCTTAGTGCAAATGATGATGATTATTTGGGCTTACGGGCGCCCCGACTGCGTTGGCAATTTAGCGTCCATAAATGTACGAGGGCGCGCTAGGCCACTTGGCTATCAACGCCCATTTGATTTAAACGAATCTTTGACGGCACATAAGCGCATGCTTGATGGATGTATTTCAAGTAGGAGTGCCAGCTGAACCCATAGTAGAGTGTATCTACAGACTGGCAAGTGGCATGCCCTTGGGACAGATTGCACGTAACCCGGGCCAAGCTAGCGCCCGACGGCCGATGTGAACTGAAAGTGAACTGGGCGTGGGATGCATTGAAATATTCATGCTTCTGAGACTGGAAAGAGCGAAAGGGGGAGAGAGCAAGAGAGCGTGAGATCGAGAGAGCGAGAGAGTAAGAGAGCAAGATAGTTCCTAAATGAAAAAGAGAAAGAAAGCGAGAGGCATATATGAAGAGGGAAAGAGACGAGAGAATGGGAGAGAAAGGCGAAAGGGAAAGATTACCATGACATTGCCGTGTCGGTGGAGAACACCAAATTCACCGTTACATGGTCTCTGCGAATCACTGGGGGAGCCTGTCATGTCATCCTCGCGACAACCTCCCGGATAATCACTCCAGCCATTAGCCGGGAACCGCTCTGAACACACGATACGCGCCAGCGGCTTTGTCGCCGTGTAGCCCGGGAGGCATTGCGTCACGGTGGGCTGTAGTCGGCGCAGTTAATGGCAGCTCGACGCGGTCAGGTCAGTGCCGGGCTCTCCCGTCGCTGTCGGCTCGGGTGTGAGGAGGCGGGATCTGTGATGAGTGATGACTGCGGCTGAGGTTCAGGATCCGCGTTGTGGTTCCGCGGTGACGCCTCTGTGCAAGCGAGTCGGACCGGCCAGGGTGTGGTTCTGGGACTTCAGAGAATCCGCAGACGGCCTCCCCGGCGGACTTCCGGGCGGAATCCTGGTCACGTGACCTGCTCAGAGCTCATCACGTGCCTGGATATGGAGCGGACCGGGAGCGGACCGGAGCCCGCCGGCGCTGTCCAGTCAGACCAGGAACAGGAAGCAGGGGGCAGTTGGCTGGGAGACGCCCGGGCTAGCCAGGGCCGCCTCTGCCGCGGGCAGCACCAGTGGTGGTCAGCTCAGCCTGCCCCCGCCCATCCGTCGGACAGCTGGCATGATGTTCAGTCTCTGATCGCACGGGCAGAGGACGAGGCTGGAGAGGAAGGTCGGGTCGCAGAGCAGAATGGAGCTGAGTTGTATGCGAAGTGTTGTTTGTCTTTAATTTAACTGATAAAAAGTGTTTGCAGAAATATGTTGCGTATAGCAGCGTAAAGGGATATTGCCACCTCAGGAGGATTTCTTAAAAGCAACTTAAATGAATGGTGGGGATCAACAATCATGTATGCTCAAGCTCAAACTTGCTCCTGCAGCACCTAAAGCAGTGTATCGGCAAAGCATTTGTATTTATTTCCGACTCCAAAACGTTGGTCCCAGCTGTGCTCAGCACTAGATTCATGATGGCCGCTCTCATCCAGTTTGGCTGTGGTATTGGCGCCCGCCCAAAGCCGAAGCGTACGAATTCACCGAGACTTGACGTTGAAAAGTCTATCTGTGTTATAATGTATAGGTCACAACTCCTACGGTCGCAAAGTCGAGCCATAGCAATTCATGCTGTTGTATTATGAAAGAGGCTAAGGTTGTTGAAAATATAATTAACTGCATACGCTTTTTTAATTTTAAAGTGCACTGACGGAATGGTGATGTTGAGTTTGCAACATTCAAAAGAAAATAACAGTCCGTAAAGAAGTGATTCTAAATAGTAATGTGGCGACTCCAATTTTACGAATGCTTGGCAAGCATGAGTGCTGCAAATGCATTTTTTTATCTAATGGGGGAGATTCGGGAACTAAAATTTGCAGGTGAAATCGGACACGCTTAATCGACCGATGCACACCAAAAACTCCATATTGGCCTGCGAGGTGGCAATGTCCCTTTAACGCCCACAATTACATACTGTAATGAAAAGTGATTGTGCACGCAAAATCCCAGTCCCAGGCTCGTGACGTGTCAGACCAAGTCCGAAGTAAACCAATACCGGGTGTCACAGTTCGCTCTCTTAATTTGCCTTGAGTCGTCATAGTCAAGTGAAGAGCAAACAAGACCGCCTTGAGTTGTCATAGTCAAGTGAAGAGCAAACAAGTCCATAGTGATGGTCGTTTATTTGTTTATATTAGAAGAGACGGAACGTACTTTTGAGTTGTGCCGTTGAGTGGGACAATCCTGAGTGGCCCCAGTTCTCCGGAATATCTATCGATGTCTCGAACTCCGGCCGACTATCCAACGGTCAATATAAACTTATTTGAAGCGTCATATCAGATCTGACCATCAGAACATATTCTCGTTTCGGACTTTTCACCAGCGACCTGCCAGAGGGGACTGGGCACCAACCACTATTTCATAGCCTCCCAGAACTCCCAGACTCCAAGAACGGACTCCGGATCAAAGCCGCAGAACAAAGCCCAGGGACAGCTCGTTATAGTCCACCACAGAACGGACTCCGGATCAAAGCCGCAGAACAAAGCCCGGGGACAGCTCGTTATAGTCCACCACAGAACGGACTCCGGAACAAAGCCCGGGAACAGCACGTTATAGTCCACCACAGAACGGACTCCGGATCAAAGCCGCAGAACGAAGCCCGGGGACAGCACGTTATAGTCCACCACAGAACGGACTCCGGATCAAAGCCGCAGAACGAAGCCCGGGGACAGCACGTTATAGTCCACCACAGAACGGACTCCGGATCAAAGCCCGGGGACAGCACGTTATAGTCCACCACAGAACGGACTCCGGATCAAAGCCCAGGGACAGCACCTTATAGTCCACCACAGAACGGACTCCGGATCAAAGCCCAGGCACAGCACGTTATAGTCCACCACAGAACGGACTCCGGATCAAAGCCCAGGGACAGCACCTTATAGTCCACCACAGAACGGACTCCGGATCAAAGCCCAGGGACAGCACGTTATAGTCCACCACAGAACGGACTCCGGATCAAAGCCCAGGGACAGCACCTTATAGTCCACCACAGAACGGACTCCGGATCAAAGCCCAGGGAACAGCACGTTATAGTCCACCACAGAACGGACTCCGGATCAAAGCCCAGGGACGGCACCTTATAGTCCACCACAGAACGGACTCCGGATCAAAGCCCAGGGAACAGCACGTTATAGTCCACCACAGAACAGACTCCGGATCAAAGCCCAGGGACAGCACCTTATAGTCCACCACAGAACGGACTCCGGATCAAAGCCCAGGGAACAGCACGTTATAGTCCACCACAGAACGGACTCCGGATCAAAGCCCAGGGACAGCACGTTATAGTCCACCACAGAACGGACTCCGGATCAAAGCCGCAGAACGAAGCCCGGGGACAGCACGTTATAGTCCACCACAGAACGGACTCCGGATCAAAGCCCCGGGACAGCACGTTATAGTCCACCACAGAACGGACTCCGGATCAAAGCCCAGGGACAGCACCTTATAGTCCACCACAGAACGGACTCCGGATCAAAGCCCAGGGACAGCACCTTATAGTCCACCACAGAACGGACTCCGGATCAAAGCCCAGGGAACAGCACGTTATAGTCCACCACAGAACGGACTCCGGATCAAAGCCCAGGGACAGCACGTTATAGTCCACCACAGAACGGACTCCGGATCAAAGCCGCAGAACGAAGCCCGGGGACAGCACGTTATAGTCCACCACAGAACGGACTCCGGATCAAAGCCCGGGGACAGCACGTTATAGTCCACCACAGAACGGACTCCGGATCAAAGCCCAGGGACAGCACCTTATAGTCCACCACAGAACGGACTCCGGATCAAAGCCCAGGGACAGCACGTTATAGTCCACCACAGAACGGACTCCGGATCAAAGCCCAGGGACAGCACCTTATAGTCCACCACAGAACGGACTCCGGATCAAAGCCCAGGGAACAGCACGTTATAGTCCACCACAGAACGGACTCCGGATCAAAGCCCAGGGAACAGCACGTTATAGTCCACCACAGAACGGACTCCGGATCAAAGCCCAGGGAACAGCACGTTATAGTCCACCACAGAACGGACTCCGGATCAAAGCCCAGGGACAGCACCTTATAGTCCACCACAGAACGGACTCCGGATCAAAGCCCAGGGACAGCACCTTATAGTCCACCACAGAACGGACTCCGGATCAAAGCCCAGGGAACAGCACGTTATAGTCCACCACAGAACGGACTCCGGATCAAAGCCCAGGGAACAGCACGTTATAGTCCACCACAGAACGGACTCCGGATCAAAGCCCAGGGAACAGCACGTTATAGTCCACCACAGAACGGACTCCGGATCAAAGCCCAGGGACAGCACCTTATAGTCCACCACAGAACGGACTCCGGATCAAAGCCCAGGGACAGCACCTTATAGTCCACCACAGAACGGACTCCGGATCAAAGCCCAGGGAACAGCACGTTATAGTCCACCACAGAACGGACTCCGGATCAAAGCCCAGGGAACAGCACGTTATAGTCCACCACAGAACGGACTCCGGATCAAAGCCCAGGGACAGCACGTTATAGTCCACCACAGAACGGACTCCGGATCAAAGCCCAGGGACAGCACGTTATAGTCCACCACAGAACGGACTCCGGATCAAAGCCCAGGGAACAGCACGTTATAGTCCACCACAGAACGGACTCCGGATCAAAGCCCAGGGACAGCACCTTATAGTCCACCACAGAACGGACTCCGGATCAAAGCCCAGGGACAGCACCTTATAGTCCACCACAGAACGGACTCCGGATCAAAGCCCAGGGAACAGCACGTTATAGTCCACCACAGAACGGACTCCGGATCAAAGCCCAGGGAACAGCACGTTATAGTCCACCACAGAACGGACTCCGGATCAAAGCCCAGGGACAGCACGTTATAGTCCACCACAGAACGGACTCCGGATCAAAGCCCAGGGACAGCACGTTATAGTCCACCACAGAACGGACTCCGGATCAAAGCCCAGGGAACAGCACGTTATAGTCCACCACAGAACGGACTCCGGATCAAAGCCCAGGGACAGCACGTTATAGTCCACCACAGATCACCGACTCTCAGAACAAGTGTGTAACACAGCCTCTGACAAACCACCAGATCTGACTCACTCCGGCCTGTAACCACAGCCTCTGGGTTGTGACTGATTCCTGTGTCAGGAGTCAGGAATTGGGACCCGCTGCCCCCCCCCCCCCCCCCCGAATCCGCCGCCTCTGGGTTGTGACTGATTCCTGTGTCAGGGGTCAGGAATTGGAACCCGCTGCCCCCCCCCCCCCCCCGAATCCGCCGCCTCTGGGTTGTGACTGATTCCTGTGTCAGGGGTCAGGAATTGGAACCCGCTGCCCCCCCCCCCGAATCCGCCGCCTCTGGGTTGTGACTGATTCCTGTGTCAGGGGTCAGGAATTGGGACCCGCTGCCCCCCCCCCCCCCGAATCCGCCGCCCCTGGTTGTGACTGATTCCTGTGTCAGGGGTCAGGAATTGGGACCCGCTGCCCCCCCCCCCCCCCCCTCCCGAATCCGCCGCCTCTGGGTCGTGACTGATTCCTGTGTCAGGGGTCAGGAACTGGGACCCGCTGCCCCCCCCCCCCGAATCCGCCGCCCCTGGTTGTGACTGATTCCTGTGTCAGGGGTCAGGAACTGGGACGCGCTTCCCCGACAGGTCCCCTGTAAAAGCTGTGGTCTGGCCGCCACTATACCTTGAGACAGCGTGAACGCTCCTCCTCATAGCATATAACCGCAGGAGTTGCGCTGCCGTAAAACCCACACAAACAAAATAAACAAACAAAGCAGTAACTCGCAGTAACTCACCTCCGGCGCACTCGTCGGCTCCCCGCAGCGCGAAGCGGCGCCGGCAGTGCAGGCCCTTGGGTCCGGGCGGGCAGGCGTCGGCAATGTTGGCCTCCTCAAGCTGAAACTCCAGGTCGAGGTCGTCGGCGTCCAGGTCGAAGTTGTCGCCGTCCAGGTCGAAGTTGTCGGCGTCCAGACCTTTCGGCAGCAGCTCCCGCAGGATCCAGTCGGAGGCGATGTTACGGTCCTCCAGCACCATCTGTGACGGCGGCAGGCGCTACGTCAACAAGGGGTCGGACGTGTTGGCTGGTATACGGTGTGGTGGCGTGAAGTCGTGTCACTGTTGCGGGTTGGTGCGGTGTGATTTTGTGGTTTTTTGGCCACTTTCAATGATGTGGGTTCACGCGGTATAAAATTATGGTTATTTGGTTAGCATGCCAATCGTGTGTGTTGATGTGGTGTAAAATTGTGGGCATTTGGTCAGTGTCAATGGTGAGTGTTGATGCGGTAAAAAAAGAAATATGGTCAGAGTGCCCATGGTGCGTGTTGATGCGGCAGAAAATTCTAGTTATTTGGTCAGGGTCACCAGATGTGGGTGAAGCCAGTTCGTTTATCGAATCGTGCTTCCATCGGCTGGGTCGACTTCTTTTCGGACTCTGCCAACTATCTCCGGTTGACATTCATTACCGACGCGACTCCCTGCCGACACACACACACACACACACACACCACACACACACACACAGCTGACGTCACCAAATGACAGCATACCGGGCTCGGTCTGCAGCCATCTACAAAGGACCGACGGCGGCCCGGGGCCACAGCCGGAAACTGCCAACAATCAGGCTGCTTTGTGCTACCCCATCCCAGCCGACCGAGGTCACCTGAACGTCTCCCAACCGCGGCGGTTTCCCCACGACATGTGAGCTGTCAAGGATAATGGTGGGAGAGCTGGGAATACGGTAGCGACCCCAGGGGATGCAGTTTCCCGTGCCTCGAGGCCGGGGCGTGGCCACTCGACTGCAGCCGGTATTGTGTTGTAACGAGAGGGCGGGCCCAGACGACTCCGTCGCTGGCACGCGGGTCCGTACGGTCATGCAGGGGACATCAGCCGGGGTTCAGAGGAGCCGTGCTGTATTGTATTGTATTGTGTGATGTTTGGAGCGTGAAGAAAGCCATTGCTGTAGTGACGTTTACACGGTCGCATGAAAGGCAGTTTATCGTGCCGCTGCAAGCAAGGTCAGGCAGACAAGCAGCGTGTAAAATGATGACTGACAACAATTGTGGGACGACGGTCACGGCCGGGGTCAAACAAGAGGAACTGTGACAGCTTATTATCGTTCTTAAATAATAAATACATAAGTTGCACGCACTTGTTTCGTTGAAAAGGTAATATACCTACTAGGGACATGCTATCTCAAAGGACAGTAACACTGACAAAAATCACCCTCGCCAGTGTGCGCTGCAGGGTCCGATACCTACGTGACCGTGCAGGAGGGGGGGGGGGGGGGGGGGGGGGGGCGTGGGTACGACCCCCTGGCGTTTCTCCCATAATTGAGCTACAGTTTCGATTCAAAGACAAGCGTATTGCTTGTGCCGAGGGGAAGCCGTTGGTACCCGATTTTAAGGTCCTGGGTCATTAGGTGACCTCTGAGGTTATGTAAATGACCCGGATGCCATCAAAATCGTACATGTATTGAATTATAATCGAGCTAGAATCGTGAATGAACACATAATTATGCAAAATGGGTGCAAAATCTGAAATCAGCGCTACAAAATCTCCTAGAAACTACCAGAGTCCAAAAAAGTCATCACAGGTCATCGGAAGTCAGTGGCCTCGGTTGACCTGTGAAAGTGCATGACCCCAGTGGAACATATAATTATGCAAAATGGATGCCAAATTTTAAATCAGCGTCACAAAATGTCCTAGAAACTGCCAGAGGCCAAAAAGTCATCTCTGGTCATCGGAGGTCAGTGACCTCGGTTGACCTCTGAAAAGGTCAAACGAGGTCACGATCTCAATGGAAACCATAAATGTCGCCTGTTAACACCTGTACATATGCTCCTGAACAATAAACACTCGGAAACTGCACAAGTTACAAGCATCGATACTACGGGACGCCAGTTGCGCCTGACGTGACCTTGAGAAACAGGTCACGGGTCATGAGAAGTAGAAGTTTGCAATTTTCGGAGTATGTGTCAAATTGTTCAAAAGTAGGGTACTGAAAGTTTCATCGTAATCGGTTGATAAATACGCGAGTTATTCCCGACAAAGGCAAGGGGGTGGCATCCCTATCCATACCCCCCCCCCCCCCCCCCCTACACTGGCAAGGATTAAGTTAACTCACAGTGCTGCACCAACTTGTCTTGCGCAGGAACGTACCCGTTTAATGTCCCCGTTTAATCATGGCATTTAGAAGCGTGTCCGTTTATGTTCATGGAAGCAACGATTTGTATATTCACAGCCTCACAAAGTTCTAAAATATAATTTTAGACGTGTTCCGGGCACGTTTCTGCCACATAAAACATCAGCCGCATCTCTTAGAAGCCCATGTGCTTCCGGCACCGATTTGGGCTATTCATAACCACATAATCGTATATTCGTCATATATGGCGTCGCCGCTGTCGCATGTGCTGAGCAGTGGACTGGATAGTGGGACGGCCCAGCATTTCACCTTTCCGTTTTCACGGGGCGCCAACAGTCCCTTCCCCATACTTAGCGTAACCGGAGCATAGCGAGCGATTCAACCACACCAAACCCAGAAGCCCGTCTTCTCGTAAACAACAGCGCTGGTGATGTGTAACATACGAGCATGAGGGGATCAACAAGCCCATCACGCCTAGCTGAAAGGGAAGCCCGTCTTCTCGTAAACAACAGCGCTGGTCATGTGTAACATACGAGCATGAGGGGATCAACAAGCCCATCACGCCTAGCTGAAAGGGAAGCCCGTCTTCTCGTAAACAACACCGCTGGTCATGTGTAACATACGAGCATGAGGGGATCAACAAGCCCATCACGCCTAGCTGAAAGGGAAGCCCGTCTTCTCGTAAACAACAGCGCTGGTGATGTGTAACATACGAGCATGAGGGGATCAACAAGCCCATCACGCCTAGCTGAAAGCATTCCTGCATTTCCTTTGCAATAATTAGCGATTGCTTCTCGCCCGACACGGTCGTGCTGTCCCGTCGCCAGGTGTTGGACATGCCCAGCTCACAGGGAGAGCCACCCTATTGTCCAGCGTGCAACCGGCGGGAGCGGCGGGCGCAGCCTGTAGGGTTGGAAACCTTCCTCAGTGGCAATGGTGATGATGATTATTTTGGGTTCGGGGCGCTTCAACTGCTCAGGTTATTCGGCAGTATCGATGGTACGTGGAACCCTGCAATGCCAGGATGATAACCTAAGTCAGTCAGGTGCAGTGGCGTAACCAAGGGGGGGGGGGGCAAAGGGGCCATACCCCCTCCCCCCTCCCCCTGGAGGACAGGCGGGCCCCTCTGGCGACCGAGCGTGAGCCCTCTGGGGCCGAAGGCCCCAGTGTTTTGGATGGTGTCAGGCGCCCGCAAAACGCTTTACGTCGCATAAAAGAACGCCCACGAATCTATAAAAAAAAATGTAACACGAATAAATAACAGTACTTGCTTGTCTGTTAAAGGCCTGTATATGTAAATACGTATAAAAGGGCCCCGGACAGTGTGGAGAAGGCCCTCTACCAGCTTGTAAAGGGTCATGTCGATCTGCAGAGGGCCCCTGAGGGCCTTTAGAGGGTATCTGCCGGTTGTAGAGGGCCCTCTGCCGGCCTTTATAGGGCCCTGCAGATCTGTAGAGGGTCCCTGCCGATCTGTAGATCGCCCTGCCAATCTGTAGAGGGCCTCTGCCGGCATTTACAGGGCCCTGCCGACCTGTAGAGGGCCCTCTTCCAGCCTTTAGGGCCCTGTAGATCTGCAGAGTGCCCCAACCAATCTGTAGAGGACCCTCTGCCCGCCTTTAGAGGGCCCTGCCGATCTTTAGCTCGCCCTACCAATCTGTCGGCCTCTGTCGGCATCTAGAGGGCCCTGACAACCTGTAGAGGGCCCCCTTCCAGCCTTTAGGGGCCCCGTCGATTTGCAGTGTCCCAGCCAATCCGTGTAGATGGCCCTCTGCTGGCCTTTATAGGGCCATGTCGATCTGCAGAGGGCCCGCTGCCGGCCTTTAGCGGGCCCCTGCCGATCTGATTCAGGATATTATTATCATTAGCCCGCGCCCCGCTGTATGTGGCAGAATCTGCCCCCTTCCGGCTTTTCTCAATAACCTGAAAACAATGATATATGTCAACGTCAATATTATAGTACCTTATGCTGCATCAATTCCGCGACTTATCACATAATTTGAATGAGAATGGTGTAGTACCTTGGGAGATAATGACGTTTTAATGACGTCATGTCATGCCATTTTTGGTCTAAAAACGAGAAATGTTTGAAAAATCGTAGAAAATCGAGTTTTGAAGCAAATCGCAAATAAAAAACGTCAAAAGAAATAAAATTACATTCTATTGAAAATGGCGATCTCGGATTTTCACAATTTTGAGTTGTTAACCAAAAAAAAAACTTACATGTTTCGTTGTCGAAAACGTATTTTTCGTTTTTTACAACATGCTGTACTGTTTAAATTATGTGGGCCCCCCATTGGCTACGAGGGTCCCTCTGTTTGCTAGAGGGACCCTCGAGGGTCCCCCATTTGCCCCCCTCCCCCCCCCCCCCTGGGCGAAATCCTGGCTACGCCCCTGGTCAGGCGGGAGGCTAAGCTCGATGCTCTCAAAATACGCACCAGATCAGTGTCTCGATTTACAAACGACTATCATCGTCGTCAATTGGTTAACGGTTAGATCAACCGACATCGTTTTCATC
Organism: Chirona hameri; assembly: GCA_036785665.1. Taxonomy (NCBI): domain Eukaryota; kingdom Metazoa; phylum Arthropoda; class Thecostraca; order Balanomorpha; family Balanidae; genus Chirona; species Chirona hameri. Next base: position 86,556 of record JAXIVJ010001395.1, read on the forward strand.
CTGATCAGCCTGATGTGACGTCACGACCTGGTGTGATGTCACTGTGTCGCGTGACGCCACTCGTCAGCGGCTCACTCATGCGGCACAGGCCGGCATTGCTGACGCTGACCGCTCCGTCAGCGGGCCTCTGCTGGACGACAGATGTCAGCATGCACTGCACGGATCAGCCGGAGAAAGCCAGAGAGCGCCCCACCCATCCAGCCCCCACAGACAGCCGAGAGTTTCTCGACTGCCGACAGCTGTCGCATCGTAGCGGCAGGGCAACCGATACTGACGACGGTGCACATTGGGGCAGCGGAGAAAGCCGGCCCACGGTCGGATTGGGTTGTCATGGGATTGTCATCTGATTTAGTCATCAGCAGTTGCCGAGATCGGCTGAAATCTCAGGAAGCCCCATCCATCTTCATTTACAAGTCAGAACCACGTGGTCATTAATTTCACATTAGGTACTCGTCGATCATAATCGTTTTCGTTTCATACCGCATATTCTTGGAATATGCTGAAACGAGATAAAATTAACATGCAACGTTAAGTATAACGTGCATTTTGTTGGTTTAGGATCTGAAAATCGCCTCTGGTTTGTACCTGTCAGGCGTGAGCACTATTGTGACGCGGCATGGGTGACGAGGGCTAGTTCTTAGCGACTCGTCCATATGTGAAACGGTTCCTTTAATGTGTCAACAATGACTAAATTCAACAATAAGTCATATAACGAACTATACATTCCTCTGCTGAGGTGTTCAAGATTTATCTCAACATCAGTATTTTTGTTTTGAAAGTACGCACGGTCATCATGTCTGTTGATAACGGAACAGGTCACAAAGATTGAAGCCCGCCAAGTTGAGCCGCAAATGATACCATATAATTGCATCAACGTAATGTTGCGCGAGTGTATATCACTTGCACGTTGTGCTGCTTGTAGATGAAGTGATTGATGCCTGTTAAAACGATACAAAGGGCTATAGGGCTTTTTCTGACTCCAGCATTTTCGTCCGGCAGAACAGATATCAATGTTAACACTTAAGTGGATTTTGGGAAACTTCTCCCGCCCGCTAAATTTTATATCGCTGCTAATTTCGCATCGATGTATTGCATCCCTTTTGGTGTTATAAGTGCATCTGAATGTTTTCACAATGTATTACCATTGTCATCAAAATAAATGTTAGAACAGCATTAGCTAAATTCAAATGTCAAACTTAGACAACCTTACATTAATAACTTATTGAAAATATAGTGGAAAACGAAGGGGTCATCTAACCGAACTAATCCAGTTCGTGAACGGTTTGTGACTAAATTGTATCGTATTCGGCAGTGAAGTGTAACCTATGACGTTACTATATATCACGCAACGTATAACGCTGCCCTGTAACATTCTTACCTTCGTCGTAATGTCCCATTGTCGCATATGTTTGTATTACCACTTGCCGAGATATCCTTTCAACAGTAGCACGTGCTTTTGGGAAAAGATTTCGTCCCGCTGCGGCTAATGTTAAAGGTATTTGGGAAACGATTTTGACCTAGGTCATTTTGATTTTCCCAGACAATTATTTAACAGAATATTGAGAGCGGAAGTGCCAGAACAGAAGCGCATACGACATTATGTCATAGCAGAGCAATGTTGAACACATTTTCAGACTCTGGCGCTGTTGATACAAAAGCGCCAGATATATGTCGCGTTTCCAATCAAAATGCAGGTGGGGGCATTGCGAATTGATAGTCTTCTCTCCTGGAGTATCTTCTTCATCTCCGGATACGTTAATGCCTAAATATGGAGGAAAGGATGGCCTTTCAATATGGCCGTCATTCTCCATGCTTTATGACTTACTTTACACTTTAATTAGCCTGTATTTATGTTGTTGCGGATCGTTAGCTTAGCGACATGCGGTAAAGTAAATAGCTTCCCATCCTTGTGCTCGGCAAAGTATGCAATATTCACCTCGCTCTTTTTGCTTCGTACCTCGGGCCTACCGGCCCTCGTTCCTCCGCATAAAAAACATCGGTGAATATTGCATAATTTCCCAGCACCGGGTGGGAATATATATTCTGATCATCATATGTCCTAAAAGGTGTTTTCAACTTTTCACTTACGAACCTCGTCACAAAATTGTAGGAACAATCTGAATGAGACAAAACAATCTGGCTTGCTAAAATACCCACAATAATTACCGCCGTAACAACGCCGTAATTTTCGCCGTAACAAAAAGGAGCTAATCCCTTACAAATTAGTCTTCATGAACGAATACATAATATACGTAGCCAAATCATTGATAGTCACCAATGAAAACGTGTTAAATCACTGCTTGCGAGGTTTTCAGTGGGACTTACCAGTTCCGCTGAGGCGGCTCAACAGACTGCCGCGCTCAGTCGGCCCCATGTGCATGTGACGGGACACCTGGCAGTGACCGACACTATCGCGGGTCACCTGGTGACCCGGGGAGGCCAGGTCACTGTAGTCACCCCCGAGTGAATAATGTGAATGACAGGACACCTGACAATGACCAGCACTGCGCATCGGTGACCTGGTGACCCGGGAGGCCAGGTCACTGTAGTCACCCCCGAGTGAATAATGTGAATGACAGGACACCTGACAATGACCAGCACTGCGCATCGGTGACCTGGTGACCCGGGAGGCCAGGTCACTGTAGTCACCCCCGAGTGAATAATGTGAATGACAGGACACCTGACAATGACCAGCACTGCGCATCGGTGACCTGGTGACCCGGGGAGGCCAGGTCACGGTTGACGGTACTTACCCCCGTGTCGTTGAGCAGAGCGGGGTCGTATAAGTATTCGACCTTCAGGCCGTAGTCGCCGTCATCGTCACAGCGAACGTGACCAGCGGCCAGAACCAGACACACGACGGCGAGCCACTGCAGGGACCTGCGGCACCGGGACAGCAACGAGCATGCAACAGGTTAACGATAGGATTCGTATTTGACCAAGAGCTTAATGTGGATTCCGACTGACTTAAAGGAAATAGTTCACCTTGGGAATTTTTTACCCAACACGATTTGATTATATTTTGTAATACAATTTCTTTTTATATTGTCAAAAATGGCCTTATATCGCGCCGATTCAGGACAGAAGGCCGTACATTTGTATTGTTTATCAAAACTATATGCATACTCTCATGAGTCAGAGTCCTGACGTCACGCGAATGTAAAAAATGGTTCAGCCAATCAGATTCGAAAGTAGTCGCGTAAAGATAGACTCGCATTGGAGATGTGCCAACCGGCGGCCGGCGATCGCTTGCTAGCACCAGCTGCAAGCTGATTGGCTGATGGTATAGCCTCTGCCCGGGCTAGAACCAGTACAACATTCTTTCGCCAGCACCGCATTCCTTCGCCAAAAACTCAAATATGTTCGGCTGGACAGTCTTTCCAGTCAAGAAAACTTGCAGATAGGGGTTTCCCAACACGGGCTACAAAACTGCTGTCTCAGTTTAAAACTAATGTTGAATGTGAACTATTTCCTTTAAAGGAAATAGTTCACCTTCAACATTAGTTTTAAACTGAGATAGCAATTTTGTAGCCCGTGTTGGGAAACCCCTATCTGCAAGTTTTCTTGACTGAAAAGACTTTCCAGCCGAATATATTTGATTTTTTGACGAAGGAATGCGGTGCTGGCGAAAGAATGTTGTACTGGTTCTAGCCCGGGCAGAGGCTATACCATCAGCCAATCAGCTTGCAGCTGGTGCTAGCAAGCGAACCGCCGGCCGCCGGTTGGCACATCTCCGATGCAAGTCTATCCTTACGCGACTACTTTCGCATCTGATTGGCTGAACCATTGTTTACATTCGCGTTACGTTAGGACTCTGACTCATGAGAGTATGCATATAGTTTTGATAAACAATAAAAATGTACAGCCTTCTGTCCTGAATCGGCGTGATATAAGGCCATTTTTGACAATATAAAAATAAATTGTATTACAAAATATAATCAAATCGTGTTTGGTAAAAAATAAAAATAAATAAAAACTATTTTCTTTAATGGATAACGAGTATGATCGAATAGTGATGCAGGCGTGGGGATATAATAAGTCACAAATGTGCAAAACTAAACACTGATTTAGTACGGATGAAATTAGATCACGTTTAAAACTCACATTTTGTGCAAAAAAGTTAGAATAAGTTGATGGCGAAGTTCAACATTAAGCAAATCCAAACGGGACAGAACCACACAAGGTTAACCCACTGGTGACACGGGTGCATCCAGAACGGACACAAAAGCCTCAAAAGCCTATCCTCACTGGGCGTGGCCCGATGTTCAGGGTGACGGATGTCTGAATCACTCCCGCGTTACTAAAGGTTTCGACTCGACGCCAGCTTCTGTCAGTGAATTGGCATTGCGGATTTAATTTGACGCGCCGAACAAACCCAGCATAGTCAAAGACTGACGTGCTCGGTTCCGTCTAAATTCGAACCAAATGTTTCAAACGAGTGTCCGGTGTCCACGAAAGGCACTTGGGGAAACTTGGGCTGAGGCAGAAAGCCAGCCATTATGGAGTATATAATACTGCATGAGGCCGGAGTAAATACATTTTCGAGATCGAGGTGCCTTCTTGATTTTTGAACGAGGCCGGAGGCCGAGGTAAAAAATCAAGAAAGCGCAGAGGTCTTGCAAATTTATGCCGGCCGAGTGTGGTATGATTTTTACCGTATGCCGCATGTGTCGATGCCAACGCCATTCATATTTACTAATTTACTTTATCGCTATCAAGTCTGACTTTTTTTGTTGTCTGACCTGTGTTTCGTCGCATTGATTTCCGCATTAGTGAAGCGAAGCCGACAAAGCCGACAATGCTTTCGAAATTCCAGTCAGGTTTTTATCGCACACACTGTTTTCACGCGCTCTGGTAAAATAAATTTGACCGTGGACATTTTGTTTATACCACTTATTACCACACCTCTCGGGTCAATGTATTTTGATATCCCCGGCATATGGTAATATATAATACCATATGCCGGGGATATCAAAATATATTGGCCCGAGAGATGTGGTAATATAAAATAGTGCATGAGGGCGGTATCATATTTTCCTCGGAATCGAGGTCTCCATGTTTATTTTTTACCCGAGGCGCGAAAGCGCCGAGGGAAAAATCGACGGGAGACTGAGGGTGCGATCGGCAACACGACGAATTCGCTCTCCGACGAATCCAACGAATTCGCTCTCCGACGAATTCGCTGTCTCGCGCGTTCTGTAACAACAAAATTATCCGCCGGTTTTGTCACTGCTGCGCCGTGTCATGGTTTGTGTAGTTATAGGGCCTTGGTTTGTGTAGTTATTTTATTTGTTTTCAGAAATCACGGTACTTTGAACTTTGTCAGTACTCAGCAACAATGCAGTCAATACAGCAATACTGCAGATGACGTTATGGCACACTGCAAAAGAAATTAGCCCTCCCGACGACTAGTTTGGAAATTGGCGCTCCGACAGAGCGAATTCGTCGGGTGAAGTCGCTCGTTTGCAGATTCGTTGTGTTGTCGAACACAAACTGAGCGAATATTCGGCGTCCGACGAATCACCGACGAATTCGTCGTGATTACTGCGAATTCGTCGTGCTGCCGATCACACCCCGAGATTCCGTGGAAAATATAGTGCCCGAGTGTTCTATTTATTTTACCATTTGCCGTTTTTAGGTAAACTTGTTCGTTGAAAATATCTATGCTTTATGACATTCTTTCCAGAATATTTGGGATTCGATATGGATTCAAACGTCAATGAACGCATTGAGGAATTTATCAATATACGTCTGGCTTACGTCTGGTATCGCTGAAATGCCCTAGGGCCGAAAAGTGATACCAGATTGCTTCCCGTTGTAAACTTCAGCGGGCGGAAAGCTGATACCAGAAACACGTGCTAATGTTGTGGAAACATACCCCGGCATATGGTAATAAGTGTTATAAGACAAATGCCCACAGGCAAATTGATTTTACTAGAGCGCGTGAAAACGGTGTGTGTGATAAAAACCTGACTGAAATTTGCGGCATATAGTAAAAATCATTCCACACTCCGGCATACATTTTCAAGACCTCTGCGCTTTATTGATTTTTGACCTCGACCTCCGGCCTTGTTCAAAAATCAAGAAAGCACCTAATTATTTGCAAAGCTAAATGCTAGGATAAGAATAGTAATGACTCAATTTAGGTGTGGTAACCATAATCTGCCAGTCACTGCTAGCCGTCGAAACCATGCATCCGAACCGTGCCCAATCTGTCCACTTTGCACAAAGAATAGTTCGGGAGACGAGTACCACTATGTCCTGGAATGTCCTTTTTTAAATGATGAACGTACAAAATATATTCCATTGTATTACAGATCTCATCCAAATACATTGAAATATCAGCAGCTATTAAATGCAAAAAACGTGCAACTCTTATACAGACTAGGCAAATTCCTGGCAAGTGTAATGAGTCAGTTTAAATTGTTGCAAATGTACATTCGAAATGGTCTCAGTGTATGTTGTATTTAATTATATGTGTAGGTTGTGTGCATATCAGGTATACGTAGGATCTTGTGCCAAATCGTGCATGAGAGTGTTTTACTATGTCATGAGTGTATTAGTGTATGAGTGTATGTATGAGAGTATGAAGCGTTTGACATTGTGCATTACGTCGCTATATCAATGTTCAGCATGTCGTTATGAGTGATGTCCATACCCCGGGTAGGGGTCGTGGTAATACATTCAATTCAACAATTCAACCTCGGTCTTGAAAATGTATTTACACTGGCCTCATGCAGTATTATATATTACCATATGCCGGGGATATCAAAATACATTGACCCGAGAGGTGTGGTAATAAGTGGTATTAAGAAAAATGCCCACGGGCAAATTTCTTTTACCCCCTCCCCCCATAGAAAAGTGGCGCACTACGATGGACCAAAGCAGTATTCTTCAACTTAGTTCAGCACTCAGACTCGAGACGCGCGAACAGCCGACAGCCCGACCAGCCCTGCACACTGTATCTCCTCAGACCCTCTCCTCAGACTATGACGCACTGCAGGCAGCCGGCACTCACATGTCGCCGCGAGGTGAGGGGAGAGACGGCGTCTGAGGTGCTCCAGGTAACAGTTCACACACTGGACTGAGACACCGCCGCCGCGGTCGTCTGCTGGTCGGCCGGAGAAAGAGAGAGGCGCGGTGCCTGCTGCCGGCGGCGGGAGGCAGGGGTGGGGCTCCCCGCAGGGCCCGCCGCTGCCGCAGCTGGGGAGGACATCCGCCGAAGAGCCGCCCGACCGTGACGACCTCGGACACGGAGACGCCCCCGCCCCGCCGGACGCGGAACTGGAGCGGTGCCTGCGTCACTGCCGACAGGCACAGGGATACAGGACAGCCCTTCAACCGGGTACGCCCAGGCTATCACGCTGAAGTGATTCATAGGGGACTGAAAGAAGGACAAACAAACACAAACACAGACAGACGGACAGACGGACAGACGGACAGACGGACAGACGGACAGACGGACAGACGGACAGACGGACAGACGGACAGACGGACGAGCCGGACGAGCCGGACGAGCCGGACGAGCCGGACGAGCCGGACGAGCCGGACGAGCCGGACGAGCCGGACGAGCCGGACGAGCCGGACGAGCCGGACGAGCCGGACGAGCCGGACGAGCCGGACGAGCCGGACGAGCCGGACGAGCCGGACGAGCCGGACGAGCCGGACGAGCCGGACGAGCCGGACGAGCCGGACGAGCCGGACGAGCCGGACGAGCCGGACGAGCCGGACGAGCCGGACGAGCCGGACGAGCCGGACGAGCCGGACGAGCCGGACGAGCCGGACGAGCCGGACGAGCCGGACGAGCCGGACGAGCCGGACGAGCCGGACGAGCCGGACGAGCCGGACGAGCCGGACGAGCCGGACGAGCCGGACGAGCCGGACGAGCCGGACGAGCCGGACGAGCCGGACGAGCCGGACGAGCCGGACGAGCCGGACGAGCCGGACGAGCCGGACGAGCCGGACGAGCCGGACGAGCCGGACGAGCCGGACGAGCCGGACGAGCCGGACGAGCCGGACGAGCCGGACGAGCCGGACGAGCCGGACGAGCCGGACGAGCCGGACGAGCCGGACGAGCCGGACGAGCCGGACGAGCCGGACGAGCCGGACGAGCCGGACGAGCCGGACGAGCCGGACGAGCCGGACGAGCCGGACGAGCCGGACGAGCCGGACGAGCCGGACGAGCCGGACGAGCCGGACGAGCCGGACGAGCCGGACGAGCCGGACGAGCCGGACGAGCCGGACGAGCCGGACGAGCCGGACGAGCCGGACGAGCCGGACGAGCCGGACGAGCCGGACGAGCCGGACGAGCCGGACGAGCCGGACGAGCCGGACGAGCCGGACGAGCCGGACGAGCCGGACGAGCCGGACGAGCCGGACGAGCCGGACGAGCCGGACGAGCCGGACGAGCCGGACGAGCCGGACGAGCCGGACGAGCCGGACGAGCCGGACGAGCCGGACGAGCCGGACGAGCCGGACGAGCCGGACAGACGGACAGACGGACAGTTCCACTGGTGGGCGCATTGGCCTTCCCTCGGCTCCACCCTCGCAGTGGCCGCCAAAATGTTCCCAAATGTGTGGACATCTGATCATTGTCTCACACCACAGCGTTGCAGCATTGCCGAGATTGCAGCTATATTGAACCGGGCTGAATAAAGTCACGTTAAGGGTTGGGCGAGTCTCTGGACCAATAGATACCACACGCGGAGTACGCATTCCATGCGCGACGTCATCCGATAGCGGCGTGGATGATTGATTAGCTTTTAGACAGTGCATATGGTAGTGCTTGATTGTGCATTGATTGCATACAGAGACGTAGTGAAGGATACACGAGACAATAGAAGGCGACTGGCATCTTTTACACAGAAAGAGCAATAGCGCAAGGATGAGAGCAGTCTCACGCCAGCTTTAATGAGCGAAGCTTGAATTTTTAACTAACAATATTTGCCTTTTAATTAGCTGAGTGTGCATAACATACAGGGGCGCAGCCAGGGGGGGGCAAGGGGGGCAATTGCCCCCCCCCCCCCCCTTACGGGTCACAGGGGGCCCCGCCGAGATTGGTCCAGATATCATTTGCATTAGCTAAATGGCTTTCAAAAAGTCACAGAGGAGCCCTCAAACCAGGCAAGGGTCACTCTGGTGCATGTCAAGGGCCCTCAGAGACACTGAAGGGCTTTCGAAGCCGGCCCAGGGGGCCTCTTGGGCATGTCCAGGGGCCCATTGAGCCCACTGATGGGCCCAAAAAACTGTCCAAGGGCCTCTCGAGCATGTCCAGGGGCCCCATTGAGCCCACTTAAGGGCGCAAAAACATGCCCAGGGACTTTTAGAGCGTGCCATGGGGCCCATTGAGCCCACTCAGGGGCCCCCAAAACCAGCCCAGGGGCCTCTAGAGCATGTCCACTTGTCCAGGGGCCAATTGAGTCCACCTACGGTCTAACAAACCTGCCCAGTGGCCTCTCGAGCATGTCCATGGGCCCATTGGGTATGTTCAGGGGCCTCTCGAGCCTCGCCAGGGGCCCATTATAGTCTGTTCAGGGGCCTCTCAAACCTGCCCAGGTTCCATAAGAGCCTGCCCAGAGGCCTCCCGAGCTTGCCCAGGGGCCCATTGAGTCTGTTCAGGGGCCTCTCGAACCTGCCCAGGGGCCTCTCGAGCTTGCCCAGGGGCCCATTGAGTCTGCTCAAGGGCCTCTTGAACCTGCCTAGGGGCCATTAGAGTCTGTTCAGGGGCCTCTCGAGCTTTCCCAATGGTCCATTGATCCTGTTCAGGGGCCTCTCCAACCTGCCCAGGGGCTATTATAGTCTGATCAGAGGCCTCTGGGCTTGCCAAGGGGCCATTGAGTCTGGGCTTGTACAGGGCCCTCTCGATCTTATCCAGAGGGCTATTGAGTATGTGAACGGGTCCCTCGAGCCTGCCCAGGGGTTGCTAGCCGTCGCCTGGAGCGCCTGCTATAGCTGGAGCGCCTGCTAGCCGTGGTCGGCGCTGTCATAATGAGCGGTAATGTGCTGTATCGATCGAGCGGTAATGTGCTGACCCACCTGGTGCAATGTTTTCTTGGGTTTAGAAATGGTAATTTGATAAATCTGATGCGTTTTTGAATTCGGGTGGGGGGGGGGGGCGGTGGTAGTAAAAAACAATTTAACAATTTTCCTCTTAGGAGCGTGTGTGCTGCAATATTTGTCAGCCAGGGGCGTCGCCGACGGGAGGGTCGGGGGAGATCTGGGCAAACTCCCCCCACTTTTAGAAGGCGGGAGGGGGGGGGGTCGACCCCCTCACCTTTTGCGGGAACAATTAACATTTTATCGTAAAAAGTGCCTTTGCAGTGCAGTCAAAATCCAGCTATCCAGGGCAGGGCTAGTGTCAAAAACTGGAAAATTTCGCGCCGCTTCGCGGCATGACATAAGTTTCGCAATTGCTTATACAAATTTGGACAATGGGAAAAATAATTTCATTAAGTGTCTGACAGAGGCTCTCCTTGGCGGGAATTGCTGGCACCAGTGCCCATTCCCTTCATAAAATATCCACTTTTAAGTTTCAAGCAGGCTACATGTTTAGCTAGTTTGCCGAATTCCGAAAAAGGCGACGCGAACGCAAAGACGAGAAGATCGGCACCCGGAAGCTGCTCCAGCGGTGCACAATTTGCTGGACCGAAGAGCTAATAGTGGAAACAGGCCAGGACCATCTCACCAAGCCATCTCACCTCACGGTCTGGTTCCAATACTAACATTTCGTTTTCCAGGACGTAAAATTAAAATTTGCACGCCGCTTCGCGGCGTCACATCGGTAGTCATCGTCATAACGAAGCCCCATGGTCATCATCATCGGTTCGTCGTAACGCTGAATTGAATGAATAGCATGTTTAGCTTATTATCCGAGCTACAAGGCCCACCGCCTATATTTCTGGGTTTTATCAGGCAAAACCGTAAAAATTTCGCGCCGTTTCGCGGCGCTAACTAACAAGTGCATACCTACCTACTATAACATGAAAATCCACATAAAAAATGCTGCAAAGGCTTAAATACACGTATCAAAATGGGGGTACATTTTTCGTCATTTCAGCCGCCCCACACTCCAAAGCCGACCCCCACCTGTTGTCAGCTAAGATATGTTTTCTCTTCTGTACGTAACAATACAAATTAGTAATGCGCTCAGTGCAATGCCTATACTGAGGGTCCTGGTCCAATCCAGCTCATCAAAAGTAGACGAAGAAAAATTGTTAAAAAGGGGCCTCACAAAATAAAGTGGCCGAAATCCGTAGAGTTTTTCATATCCAGGGGTATTTTTTGGGGTGGGGGCCTCTCCCAGGGGCTTCCCCCCCCCCTTCTGAAGGTCTGGCTGCGCCCCTGATAACATAAGAAATGTTTTCGAAACCCCAAGTTGTCGGTCTTTCATCATTAATCATCTATCTACTACCGCAAATTGTACAGCCCGTGTACTCAGTCGGGGGAGCACTGGACTTGTAATCTGAATCAGTCTGGCAAGATGGGTTCGGCAATCGACAGTCGACACGCTTCGGCGCTCGCTACTTGCTCTCGGCGGAGATGACCTGCGGCCGGTGGCAGCGGACGCGAACAGGGTCAGATGAAGCCAGCGGACCGGGCAGACCGTCCAAGTTATTGGGGGACGTTAAACTTTCGACAATAAATTCTGCCGGCAGGGGCGGATCCAGGATTTTCATTGAGGGGGGCTGCAGGTCCAGGGGGCGCATTTTTGGGCACCTGAGGGGGCGCCGGTGTCCGGTCGTCAGCGCGATGAGTCGTTGAGCGGGGGAGGATAGTGTCGGGTCATCAGAGCGAAAAGTTGTTGACCGGGGGGGGGGGGGGTAGCGTGGGGTCCTCAGTGCGAAAAAAGTCGTTGACAAGGCAGATAAGTTTTTAATTATCACCTAACCCGCGCCGCTGGGCCGAACACTGGGGGAAGATTCTGCCCCACCCCTCGTTATCTTCCGAACCAATAACCGCAGCGAGACGCGCAATGCGGCATGCGAAAGCTCTCAATGAGACAAATCTAAAGCTTACGCGAAATTTTCACAATAAGGTCACATGTCAGGTCACGGTCAGGTCAAAATTGAAGTATTTGAGTTGTGGAGACATACCCTCCATCCAAAGCATTAGATTGCGACTATTATCGCACAAAGTGCTCTCAAAGGTATAATCCATATCCCGCATAAGCAAAAGTGAAATTGTAAGCAAAGTTCAAGGTCAGGTCACAAAAGGTCACTATTGGCAAGAGGTCTACGAAAGTCATCCTACACATGTTTTATTTAGTTATTTAGTTTATTTAATTTACACGTAAAATTCGATAGTAGCAGCCATTTTCACAACCAGACCCCATATAATAGCACTCAGGTCAAGCCCAAGGTCAGGTCACATAAGGTCAACATTTGAAATTGATTAATCTAAATCAAAAAGCATGTTTCTAGACCGGTTTTGTCCCAGAAATATAGCGCTGGCATTTATTTGTCTGTATCTGGTCACTAGAAGCCAAAACAGGTAACATAAAAAATGACGCCTTAGGGAGCCATAAGTCAGTCAAAAACCAAGATATTGCTTTTAAATTTGGTGTGGGTATCATCCATACTTTGTGCTCCAATATATTTATTCCGCTTTCTTTATTAAATATCATCAACAATTGATTTTGTGGATTTTGTCCCCGGAAAAAAACATTTACCTATTTGTATTTGTTGGAGTGAAAACAAACGCAAAGATCAGAGGTACCCATTTTGAAGAGAATGTTATTTCCTTTCTTTTGGCGTTTTTATTTCCAATTTTCATCAAAACTCGATGTTCTACGATTTTTGCAAACATTTATCGTTTTTCCACCAAAAATAGCAAGCCATGACGTCAATAAAACGTCATTTTCCCCCCAAAAATACTACATTGATTGCATTGAAATTAGGTAATAGCACGTAGAATTGATGCAGCATAAGGCACTGAAAGTTTCATTTCAATATCTATCATAGCGTTCATGTTATTGAGAAAATCCGGCAGGGTTAGATTTTGCCCCCACCCACCACAGCGGGGCGCGGGCTAGTTATCATTTCTTACAGCCAATGCACGAACGCGCGGGGGGCATACTTGTATTCAATTTCCCCATGTTCCTGTGTGAAGGGTATTTGCCCATAATGCCCCCCCCCCCCCTCAGACCTCCTCAGATTTGGGGTGCACCTCATCGCGTTTGAGAGCGCAGATCCGAGTTTCGGGGCGCCCTTCCGAGGTTTGGGGTGCTTTTCGGGCATCGGGGCTTCCTCCCCGGAATTGGTAGCGCCCTCCATGGGACTGGGGGCGCCCTCCATGGGTTTGGGGGTCGCCCGCCCTCCATGTGATTGGTGGCACCTTCTATGGATTTTGGGGCACCCTCCTCAGATTTGGGGTGCCCTCCTCAGATTCGGTGTGCATAGCTAATCGCGTTCGAGAGCGCGCTTCCGAGTTTCGAGGGCACCCTTCTGAAGTTCGAGGTGCTTTTGGGGCATCGGGACCCACTCCCCGGAATTGGGGGCGCCCTCCATGGGTTGGGGGTGCCCTCTATGGGTTGGGGGCGCCCTCCATGAGTTTGGGGGGGGCGCTCTCCATGGGTTTGGGGCCCCCTCAATGAGTTTGGGGGAGCCCTCCATGGTTTTGGGGGCGCCTTCCATGGGTTTGGGTGCGCCTTCCATGGGTTTGGGGCGCCGATTGCGACTTCGGCGCAATACTAGTGCCCCTGCGCCTTCGGCGCAGGGGCGCCAATTTCCATTGAGGGGGGGGGGGCTGCCAGCCCCGTTGCCCCCCCCCCCCCCTGGATCCGCCCCTGTCTCTGCCGGTGACTGGAATTGCGCGATCGGATGGTGGGGCCAGAGCCCATGCAACAAGGCTAGCTTAGCGTGTATGTATGTATGTATATTCTCAGTGATCCACATGCACATCGTGGTTTTTCATGCACCGCGTCAATATAAAAACACATAGTGAGATGAAGCACATGGCACAGGGTAAAAATGCACTACGAAGCATAAAAACAAGTTTCTAAAAATCGCATACATGCATACATGGCATACGATCGCGGCAGACGTCACTCACAATCGAACATATGCTCCTTCAAGGCGCGTTTAAAACCCGCTCCGCCCTTCTCTCTCACAGCCTCCGGCAGCGCGTTGTAAAGCGACGGGGCTGAGTAGGCAAACATCCGTTTACCCAGTTCGGTTCTCACCGGTACAGGTTTGAATTGGCCCGCTCGTCGCGTGTTGTGGCTGTGACTGCTTGTGCATATGTTTTTTGCTAACGAGAGTGGCTCACCGGATGAGATGACTGAACGTGGGTCCTGCGCTGCGCTGCGTGGGTCCTGGGCTGGGAAATTCGTCCCATCTAACCATTCGGACTAAATATATTTTATTTAATAAAAGAAATAACGCTATCAACGTAATCTGGCAGACGTAATTTCGGCTTGCGCCTTCAATACTTCATTGAAAGCCCACACGATGGTTGGGCGTGACGTATCGGTTATCAGTCATCACGTGACGTAATCCGTCACCAGCCATAAGCCGGTGACTCGACTGCGACTGGCCCTCAGGCCCAGCGGCGCCTCGCGGTGTCGGAGTCTGTGTGTGAACCGCACACACCCGCCAGGGTCTGTCCGCGGCTGGTTTGTGACGAGATGATTACCCAGCCCCCGCCCCGGGTGCCTGTCAAGGCTAATTGGCACGTTAGCCGTGCCAGTGGCAGATCGGCCCGGCCACGCCGCGCCCGCCGGTCAGATATCTGTGCTCGGCTTTCACCGTGGTGCTATGCTTCATAAGTGATATATCGGCCATTGGTCTATCGGCCAATGGACTTCTCGATGTCGACAAACTCAGCTGATGACCGGCTGCCAACCAGTGCTGCCAAATTAACGTTCTCGGGCAGACACTGACCCCTAGCTAAGGACAAATATGCATATTTGGTTGCTAATTGTGCACTTGCCTCATGCTTATTTAGACCAGCCAGAGGAGGCTTTTGGACAGAAAGCAATTTTGGACGAAATATTTTGATCAAGCATATTCCCTTTCTTGTCTGCGAGTAAATCGCACTAAAATGCGTAGGCGTGCGTTATCTACAGATCGCAAACATGCAAAATCACGTAGTACAGGCTTGTATTCTCTCCACTCAGGGGCGCAGCCAGGGGGGGGGGGGGCAAGGGGGGCAATTGCCCCCCCCCCTTACGGGTCACAGGGGGCCCCGCCGAGATTGGCCCAGATACCATTTGCATTAGCTAAATGGCTTTCAAAAAGTCACAGAGGAGCCCTCAAACCAGACAAGGGTCACTCTGGTGCATGTCAAGGGGCCTCAGAGACACTGAAGGGCTTTCGAAGCCGGCCCAGGGGGCCTCTTGGGCATGTCCAGGGGCCCATTGAGCCCACCGTGGGGCCCAAAAAACTGTCCAGGGGCCTCTCCAGCATGTCCAGGGGCCCATTGAGCCCACTCAAGGGTGCAAAAACATGCCCAGGGACCTTTCAAGCATGCCCTGGGGCCCATTGAGCCCACTCAGGGGCCCCAAAAACATGCCCAGGGGCCTCTAGAGCATGTCCACTTGTCCAGGGGCCAGTTGAGCCCACCCACGGCCCAACAAACCTGCCCAGTGGCCTCTCGAGCATGTCCAGGGGCCCATTGAGTATGTTCAGGGGCCTCTCGAGCCTGGCCAGGGGCCCATTATAGTCTGTTTTGGGGCCTCTTGAACCTGACCAGGGGCCCATCATAGTTTTCCCAGAGGACCATCGAGTCTGTTCAGGGGCCTCTCGAACCTGCCCAGGGGCCATTAGAGCCTGCCCAGAGGCCTCCTGAGCTTGCCCAGGGGCCCATTGAGTCTGTTCAGGGGCCTCTCGAACCTGCCCAGGGGCCTCTCGAACTTGTCCGGGGGCCCATTGAGTCTGTTCAAGGGCCTCTTGAACCTGCCTAGGGGTCATTAGTCTGTGCAAGGGCCTCTCGAGCTTTCCCATTCGTCCATTGATCCTGTTCAGGGGCCTCTCGAACCTGCACAGGGGCTATTAGAGTCTGCTTAGGGGCCTCTCGGCTTGCCAAGGGGCCATTGAGTCTGTTCAGGGCCCTCTCAAGCTTATCCAGAGGTCCATTGAGTCTGTGAACGGGGCCCTCGAGCCTGCCCAGAGGTTTCTAGCCGTCGCCTGCAGCGCCTGCTATAGCTGGAGCGCCTGCTAGCCGTGGTCGGCGCGGTTATAATGAGCGGTAATGTGCTGTACTCTGACCCACCTGGTGCAATGTTTTCTTGGGTTTCAAAATGGTTATTTGATAAGTCTGATGCGTTTTTGAATTCGTGGGGGGGGGGGGGGGGTGATGGTAGTACAAAACAATTTAACAATTTTCCTCTCAGAAGTGTGTGCTGCAATATTTGTCAGCCAGGGGCGTCGCCGACGGGAGAGTCGGGGGGAGGTCTGGACAAACTCACCCCACTTTTAGAAGGCGGTGGAGGGTCGACCCCCTCCCCCCCACACACTTTTTGAGGGAAAAAATAAAAATGTATCGTAAAAATTGTATTTGCAGTGCAGTAAAAATCCAGCTAGGCATGACACAAGTTTCGCAATTGCTTATACAAATTTGGAAAATGGGAAAAATAATTGCATTAAGTGTCTGGCAGAGGCTCTCCTTGGCGGTAATTGCTGGCCCCAGGGCCCATTCCCTTCATGAAATATTCACTTCTAAGTTTCAAGCAGGCTACATGTTTAGCTAGTTTGCCGAGTTCCGAAAAAGGCGACGCGAACGAAAAGACGAGGAGATCGGCACCCGGAAGCTGCTCCAGCGGTGCACAATTTGCTGGACCGAAGAGCTAATAGTCGAAACAGGTCAGGACCATCTCCCCAAGCCATCTCACCTCACGGTCTGGTTCCAATATTAACATTTGGTTTTCCAGGACCTAAAATTCACATTTTCACGCCGCTTCGCGGCGTCACATCGGTAGTCATCGTCATAACGAAGCCATAGTCATCGTCATCGGTTCGTCGTAACGCTGAATTGCATGAATATCATGTTTAGCTTATTATCCTCTACAAAGCACACCGCCTATATTTCTGGGTTTTATCAGGCAAAACCGTACAAATTTCGCGCCGCTTCGCGGCGCTAACTAACAAGTACATACCTACCTACTATAACATGAAAATCCACATTAAAAATGCTGCAAAGGCACGTATCAAAATGGGGGTACATTTTTTCGTCATTTCAGCCGCCCCCAACTCAAAAGCCGACCCCCACCTGTTGTCATGGCTAAGATATGTTTTCTCTCCAGTACGTACAATAAAAATTAGTAATGCGCTCAGTACAATGCCTACTGAGGGTCCTGGTCCAATCCAGCTCATCAAAAGTAGACGAGAAAAAAAAGCTAAAAAGGGGCCTCACAAAATAAAGTGGCCGAAATCCGTAGAGTTTTTCATATCCAGGGGTATTTTTTTTGGGGGGGGGGGCCTCTCCCAGGTGCTTGCCCCCCCTTTCTGAAGGTCTGGCTGCGCCCCTGTCTCCACTGATAGGAATTGCTGATGTCTTCAGGGAGGTTGTCGGTTTGGTGGTAAGCCGTTATATGCGATCACCCAATAATGTCGTCACGTTCTAGAATCAGACTGGTAATGGTTATTGATTTAACTTTTTTGGAACGATTCAATCACGATTCATTTTGGAACCTGAATGATTTAATCACCGTTCGATTCATGGAGCAAATTCGTGGGAATTGATTCGTTCCAATTCAAAGAATCAAAACAATATTTTAATCGATTCACGTTTGATTCAACTTGTAAATATGTATGTTGAATTTATGTCAAATCAATTCAAATGGAAGCATACATATAACTATATATAATCAGCAAACCATTGTTACAGCAATAATATTTCAGTAGGTATACATGAATGTACCTAGCCACTGGAACTGCATTGTATTTGCACAATTTGCCATGTGCACTTCAATTTAAGAATCGTTAAATCTTTTGATTCAATGCGGGTTTTGATTCAATCACGATTCATGAATCAAAATATCTGGTGGTGAATCGATTTTTTGTATCCAAGGAATTTTGATTAAACGATTCCAATCGATTCAATCGGAGTTGAATCAATAACCAGTCTGTCTGGAATAATAGGGACCTGCGACTGGCGTCGCGTCTGCAGTCTCCAGTCTGTCTGGAATAATGGGGGCCTGCGACTGGCACCGCGTCCGCAGCGTCTCCAGTTTGGCGCGTCTGCAGCGTCTCCAGTCCAGTTTGGCTGCGGTTAAAGGAAATAGTTCACCTTCAACATGGGTTTTGAACTGAAATAGCAGTTTTGTAGCCCGTGTTGAGAAATCATTATCGGGGACTTTTCTTGGCTGAAAAGACTCTCCAGCCGAAGATATTTGACTTTTTGGCGAAGGAATACGGCGCATATATGATGTACCGTACCGTCTGAAAGTGCCAGCACTGCCATGGAGCATGCGCAGACCAATAACGCACACCATAAAATCAATAATTTACAACCTTCTGTCCTGAATTGGCGCGATGTAGGACCATTTTTTAAAAGAAAAAAAGAAACTGTATTAAAAAATATAATAAAATCGTGTTCTGAAAAAAATTCCGAAGGTGAACTATTCCCTTTAACGGTGGGTACTCTGCACACAAACAATGAAAGCGAAACTTTGGACCCCTGCTGGTGTGACAAATCCTTCACGATCCGTTGACTCCAGCCCGTAACGCAACACCAATCACAAACCCGCACACTCGTACGCACACGCATAAATATATTGACGATCGACAGCAATGCCCTGGGATTCAAATGACAAGAGAAGCACATCACATACGGTGCAATGATCACACAAACCGACTACGTGGCTGCCCGTAATGATGGGGCACAACACTCCCCGCGGCATGGCACTAATCAACGTCGCAATTTCCCGATCACGAGTGGAACTGGCACTAACATTCGTTGCAGTCGACCAACGAGATTAAGGTCGGTTACATCGGCGAACATTGCTGATATTTGATAGAACATTCGTTACGAATTACCCCACTCAATCTCACGCAACTATGTCCAGCCATACCGCAGTCGGCACGAACCACACGTCTTGATTAACAACTCGGTGCAGACACATCAAAGTGATTACACGATATTTCACATACCCAAACGATTACCAATCCACCAACGGAAATGTTGCAGTGACACACAGTGAGTCATTGTACCCAATAACCATAAAACACAGGGGAGGTGCAGGTGTCATCATCGAGAATGGTCCCATCTAACAAACTGAGTCGTTGTGTTCCAAATAACTATCACACCCACCGGGAGTGTCGGTTTTCATGAGCTGGCAGTAACTGCCAGCTCATGAAAACCGACACTCCCGGTGGGTGTGATGCTGGCAACTGTTGCCAGCGGTGGACGGCAGCTGGTCCGCACTGAATCCCGGCTCAGTATGCATCCGAGTCTCAGTTTGCACTGTATCCCAGCGACAGACCCGCGGCAGCAGGACGACTCCCAGTCCCTGACACAACCTGGTCTCCAACTTCACACCGCACGCGGCGCAGGAGAGACGCGACCCCAGCCCTCGGCCTGCCGTCCCAGCCAAACATCCGCATCAGCCAGGCTGCAGACGCAAACCTGCATCAGCCAGACTCCATCAGACTCCACACAGACCATTGCCGCTGCCGTCCCAGCCAAACATCCGCATCAGCCAGGCTGCAGACGCAAACCTGCATCAGCCAGACTCCACCAGACTCCACACAGACCATTGCCGCTGCCGTCCCAGCCAAACATCCGCATCAGCCAGGCTGCAGACGCAAACCTGCATCAGCCAGACTCCACATTCTAGACACAGGCCATTCCCGCTGACGACGCAGCCTCTGCGTACGTCAGTAATCTCCGATGGTTCTTCCAGCTTCTTTCAACCAACTCGTTTAGGCAGTGCCACGATATCCCTTCCAACATCGCCCATCGATTCCGATCCCAGCCGACCGCGACACGCTACGCTCCATGCCTTTCCCGAAACATGACAGCCCGCCGCCCCACAGCGTTCCTAGTCTGAGGGAGGGAGGCGGAGAGCGCGCTGACTATTGACCTGCTTGGTAATCAGATACCGCCGTCTCCATGACAACCCGGGTCGTCAACAGATAGACGCTGCTGATCTCGCAGTGCTGCCGTCTAGCGGAGGCCCACCGCAACAGCCGGTCTCCGGCTGACAGAGGTGTGAAGATTACGGACACACCGTACTGAACAATGTCATGAAGTGGACTTCGCTACCCAATGTCATGCACCGTTCAGTTCGCTGAATCTAAAAACAACAAGGACAGTCATTCTGAAGATTAAATTATACATTTTGCATAGTGTCTACGCAACCTGCTTGTATGGCCTATCGTTGTGTGGCACGGCTCACAGTACTTCGTTCACAACTGTCTGAGTGTTGGGTTGGTTCTTGTTGGGTACCCTTCCACTGACTGGTCGTGTCGGACCGGGTCGGTCTCGGCCGCCGGCCCTCGTCTTGAACGCCGCGTTACTGTCGCTTCACCTTGGTGGGTCCGATGACCTTACAGCGCTGCCGGTACATGTGCCGCATGACCACGAACATGCCTGGGGACACGGCGAGAGAGAAGAGACCTGCGGTCAGAGGTGCCCGCCGGGTACCTCAGAACCACGACACCGGCAGGGTCACAAGACCGGGTCACACACTGACCTGCGTGGTCGAATTAGTTTTCATACCCTTTGAATAGATACGGACCCGATAGTTGAGGTCAATCCTTCTGTAAAATGACGCAATATTGTCAAAAATCTAAACACTGCAGGAAGAAAACATTCAGCTGGACTATGTGTTCACATTCAAAACTGTCAAAACAAAACACCGGCCATAGTACGAGTAATTAACGCACCAATCACATTACCATATTGTAGTATTCCCATCCGCCGTACCCGGCATAGGTGTCAAATCCATTATGCTACTACAGCGGCCCTCCCATTCAACGTATGCCCGCAGCGTACCTGGCACAGGCACAGCGGACGTTACGATATAATAGCCCTATCATTCATTGTATGCCCGCAGCGTACCTTGCACAGGCACAGCGGACGTTACGATATAACAGCCCTATCATTCATTGTATGCCCGCAGCGTATCTGGCACAGGCACAGCGGACGTTACGATACAACAGCCCTCTCATTCATTGTATGCTCACACCGTACCTGGCACAGGCACAGCGGACGGTATGCCCGCAGCGTACCTGGCACAGGCACAGCTGACATTACGATATAACAGCCCTATCATTCATTGTATGCCCGCAGCGTATCTGGCACAGGCACAGCGGACGTTACGATACAACAGCCCACTCATTCATTGTATGCCCGCAGGGTATCTGGCACAGGCACAGCGGACGTTACGATACAACAGCCCTCTCATTCATTGTATGCTCACACCGTACCTGGCACAGGCACAGCGGACATTACGATACAGCAACCCTCTCATTCATTGTATCCCCGTAGCGTACCTGGCACAGGCACAGCGGACGTTACGATACAACAGCCCTCCCATTCATTGTACGCCCGCACCGTACCTGGCACAGGCACAGCGGACATTACGATACAACAACCCTCTCATTCATTGTATGCCCGCAGCGTACCTGGCATGAAGGCGCAGACCAGGAGACCTTTGAGCACCGTGGGGAAGTGGAACGCGAAGTTGATGGCGTTCGGCAGCGCCAGAGAGAACGTGCCCGTCTCTTCAAAGTACGGCATAGCCCTGCAGAAGCCAGCACAGGCGTGATCAGCAAGACACCATAGTGGCAAATCAAAGGCATAGGTGTCCTGCCTCCACCAATGCATAGCTGCTGATGTTAATGTTAATTCGTCACAAATTACCTACCTCGGGTTTTATGAGTCCGGCGTATTATGATCTAGAGATTTCGGATAGGTCACCACTCAAATCACAATCTTGAAATCGCTGTATTGAAATCATGCAAATATGACATTCAACTCATGATCTTGACGCCGCTGAAATGGTCACCTCACCTGAGGTAGAGCACACTCTCCGTGATGAATCCCAGCGGGTAGAGCGGGATCCAGATGGAATACCGCAGCCAGGTGATGAACGACACATCGCGCTGAATCACACGCAGCGTGTAGTACGGGTACCTGACACACAGACAGACACACATACAGACAGACACACATACAGTCAGACATATATAAGGTCAGACATACATACAGTCAGACATACATACAGTCAGACATACATACAGTCAGACATACATACAGTCAGACATACATACAGTCAGACATACATACAGACATACAGTCAGACACAGTCAGACACACAGACACACAGACAGACACACAGACAGACACACAGTCAGACATACATACAGTCAGACATACATACAGACATACAGTCAGACACAGTCAGACACACAGACACACAGACAGACACACAGTCAGACATACATACAGACAGATTAGACAGACACACAGTCAGACACACAGACAGACAGCTGAAAGTCAAAGGGCGCTGGAGGTCACACCAACCGACAGAATAGCTAACCTTCAACATGGTATAGTAGTCACCAATGATATTTAGAGACCGATCATCATCTCTACACAGCTGTTAAGTACAGCTACCGGGACAGCCAGCAGGACCCCGCGCAGGGTTCAGCTACCGGGACAGCCAGCAGGACCCCGCGCAGGGTTCAGCTACCGGGACAGCCAGCAGGACCCCGAGCAGGGTTCAGCTACCGGGACAGCCAGCAGGACCCCGCGCAGGGTTCAGCTACCGGGACAGCCAGCAGGACCCCGCGCAGGGTTCAGCTACCGGGACAGCCAGCAGGACCCCGCGCAGGGTTCAGCTACCGGGACAGCCAGCAGGACCCCGCGCAGGGTTCAGCTACCGGGACAGCCAGCAGGACCCCGCGCAGGGTTCCCACACGTGACACATCATCACCGCGCGGAAAGGTCACTGACCTGACGATCTCCACCAGGCTCCAGATGACGAACAGGTAGAAAACGGCCGGCTTGGCCTGCATCCGCGGCTCCCCCTCCAGCACCACAAACAGCATCAGGTTCCGTCCGGCCACCTATGGAAGGGGGGGGGGGGGGGGGCAGTGTCAACTCAGTCGCCCTCCAGCACCACAAACAGCATCAGGTTCCGTCCGGTCACCTATGAAGGGGGTGGGGGGCAGTGTCAACTCAGTCGCCCTCCAGCACCACAAACAGCATCAGGTTCCGTCCGGTCACCTATGGAGGGGGTGGGGGGCAGTGTCAACTCAGTCGCCCTCCAGCACCACAAACAGCATCAGGTTCCGTCCGGCCACCTATGGAGGGGGGGGGGGGGGGGGGCAGTGTCAACTCAGTCGCCCTCCAGCACCACAAACAGCATCAGGTTCCGTCCGGCCACCTGTGGACCGGTCATCAGCCACCAGTCAACACCACTGATCACCGGCACCAGCTGACACCAGCTGACACCGGCTGACACCAGCTGACACCAGCTGACACCAGCTGACACCAGCTGACATCAGCTGACACCAGCTGACACCATCTGACACCAGCTGACAGCGGCTGACACCAGCTGACACCAGCTGACACCAGCTGACAGCGACTGACACCAGCTGACCCCATCTGACACCATCTGACACCAGCTGACACCATCTGACACCATCTGACACCATCTGACACCATCTGACAGCGGTTGACACCAGCTGACAGCGGATGACACCAGCTGACACCATCTGACACCGGCTGACACCAGCTGACAGCGGCTGACACCAGCTGACATCAGCTGACACCATCTGACACCATATTCTGACACCAGCTGACCCCATCTGACACCATCTGACACCAGCTGACACCAGCTGACACCATCTGACACCATCTGACAGCGGTTGACACCAGCTGACAGCGGATGACACCAGCTGACACCATCTGACACCGTCTGACCCCATCTGACACCAGCTGACAGCGGCTGACACCAGCTGACACCATCTGACACCAGCTGACACCATCTGACACCAGCTGACAGCGGCTGACACCAGCTGACACCAGCTGACACCATCTGACACCATCTGACACCAGCTGACACCAGATGACCCCATCTGACACCAGCTGACACCATCTGACACCATCTGACACCATCTGACACCATCTGACACCATCTGACAGCGGTTGACACCAGCTGACAACGGATGACACCAGCTGACACCATCTGACACCGGCTGACACCATCTGACACCAGCTGACAGCGGATGACACCATCTGACACCATATTCTGACACCAGCTGACCCCATCTGACACCATCTGACACCAGCTGACAGCGGTTGACACCAGCTGACAGCGGCTGACACCAGCTGACACCAGCTGACCCCATCTGACACCAGCTGACACCATCTGACACCATCTGACACCAGCTGACAGCGGCTGACACCAGCTGACACCATCTGACACCATATTCTGACACCAGATGACCCCATCTGACACCAGCTGACACCAGCTGACACCAGCTGACACCAGCTGACAGCAGCTGACACCAGCTGACAGCGGCCGACACCAGCTGACAGCGGCCGACACCAGCTGACAGCGGCTGACACCAGCTGACACCATCTTGACACCAGCTGACACCATCTGACACCAGCTGACAGCGGCTGACACCATCTGACAGCGGCCGACACCAGCTGACAGCGGCTGACACCAGCTGACACCATCTGACACCAGCTGACACCATCTGACACCATCTGACACCATCTGACACCATCTGACACCAGCTGACACCAGCTGACACCAGCTGACACCAGCTGACACCATCTGACAGCGGTTGACACCAGCTGACAGCGGATGACACCAGCTGACACCATCTGACACAAGCTGACAGCGGCTGACACCATCTGACACCATATTCTGACACCAGCTGACCCCATCTTACACCATCTGACACCAGCTGACACCAGCTGACACCATCTGACACCATCTGACACCATCTGACACCATCTGACAGCGGTTGACACCAGCTGACAGCGGATGACACCAGCTGACACCATCTGACACCGGCTGACCCCATCTGACACCAGCTGACAGCGGCTGACACCAGCTGACACCATCTGACCCCATCTGACACCAGCTGACAGCGGCTGACACCAGCTGACACCAGCTGACACCATCTGACACCATCTGACACCAGCTGACAGCGGCTGACACCAGCTGACACCATCTGACACCATCTGACACCAGCTGACACCATTTGACACCATCTGACACCATCTGACAGCGGTTGACACCAGCTGACAGCGGATGACACCAGCTGACACCATCTGACACCATCTGACAGCGGCTGACACCGGCTGACACCAGCTGACACCATCTGACACCATCTGACACCATATTCTGACACCAGCTGACCCCATCTGACACCAGCTGACAGCGGTTGACACCAGCTGACAGCGGTTGACACCAGCTGACAGCGGTTGACACCAGCTGACAGCGGTTGACACCAGCTGACAGCGGTTGACACCAGCTGACAGCGGTTGACACCAGCTGACAGCGGTTGACACCAGCTGACAGCGGCTGACACCAGCTGACACCATCTGACACCATCTGACACCAGCTGACACCATCTGACAGCGGCTGACACCATCTGACAGCGGCCGACACCAGCTGACAGCGGCTGACACCAGCTGACAGCGGCTGACACCAGCTGACAGCGGCTGACACCAGCTAACAGCGGCTGACAGCGGCTGACACCAGCTGACACCATCTGACACCATCTGACACCATCTGACACCATCTGACACCAGCTGACACCAGCTGACACCACTGCTGACACCAGCCGAAACCACTGCTGACACCACTGCTGGCACCAGCTGACTGACACCAGCTGCCGGGAACTATTCGCTCCGGGCAGTAGTCGGTAACAACCGTAGAAACTGATACCGACACGCGTGCTATGGACATGACATGTGTCTGTGGCGCGGGTTCCGCGGCTGCCGTATCTTGCCACATACTAACCCGGACTTCTGCGGAGGCACCCCTGCAGTTCATGTTTCAGACCACTTTTTGTTTCCGCTGGTGTCAGCTGGTGTCAGTCAGCTGGTGTCAGTCATGTTTCAGATAGTGTATGGCATCACTCCCCGCGGTCTGCGTCTCACCTGCATCAGCGGCTCCATGACGCCGCCGCGCGTCATGCCCAGCAGCGGGTGCAGGATCTCCAGCACCTGCAGGCCCTGTACCAGCTTCATGTTGACGCCCGCAGTGTCGTACGCCTTCGTCATAGAGTCTGCCGAACGATACAGAGACGCATGTGACTGTGTGATAAAACCAGCAGCAGACACAGAAACAGATAGACGACGGACAGAGGCATGTGGGACGGACAGTCGGGCAGGCACATGTCGTCGCCGGTGCGTGCTGCTCGTGTGACAGAGGCATTGTGGGACGGACAGTCGGACAGGCACACGTCGTCGCCGGTGCGTGCTGCTCGTGTGACAGAGGCATGTGGGACGGATAGTCGGACAGGCACATGTCGTCGGTGCGTGCTGCTCGTGTGACAGAGGCATGTGGGACGGACAGTCGGACAGGCACACGTCGTCGCCGGTGCGTGCTGCTCGTGTGACAGAGGCATGTGGGACGGACAGCGGACAGGCACATGTCGCCAGTGCGTGCTGCTCGTGTGACAGAGGCATGTGGGACGGACAGTCAGACAGGCACGTCGTCGCCGGTGCGTGCTGCGCCTGCGTCTTAATCAGCGAGTCTATGAAACGACGGACGAGCACTTGCAGCGAACAACAGCCAATGCCATTGTAAACGTGGCATACATACGGCGTTGGCATTGGCGAGCGTGGGTGCACTCTGATCGAACTGGTGGACTACTGCATTGACGCAATACCGGTGGCATTGAAAACAGCATCTTCGGCCTCGCATCGAATAGCTTCACATAGCAAGTTGATGCTGCTAGTTACCCAGTTCCTAAAACTGTGGTACGAGAAAAGAACGTCTCTATATCAAAACATACAATGAATCAGGAACCTCCGCCGCCGTCATGCGCAGCAGGATGTCAACAGTACCTTGTCCCTCCAGTTTGTAGCGGAAGGCCAGCTTGCCGAGGATGACTGCGAAGCCCAGCAGCTGCCACAGGTTGTACAGGATCAGGTAGCTCTCGCGGAAGTTGTTCACTGAAAGCGACGGCAGAGCGGCGGGATCAGGGTGGTGAAGGACGACAGGCGGACGCCTGACTCGATGCTTATCCTGGCAAATTAAGTCATTCTGACAAAAATACTGTAGAACACATCTCCGACAGTGCAATTAAACACACTACCATAGCTCTCAAGAGACCACCCAAAGGCTGGCACAGTAGGAGCCCGGTGAAACTACGTTTCACCTGGGTTTCAGCATGTTTCAGTGGGGTTTCAGCATGTTTCAGCTGGGTTTCAGCATGTTTCACCTGGGTTTCAGCATGTTTCACCTGGGTTTCAGCAAGTTTCAGCGGGGTTTCAGCATGTTTCACAGGTTCAGAAAGGTCCCCTCTGTCCCCACCAAGCCCGGTCGGCCATGGCGACCAGCCAGACTCACGCCTGTTGTCCTTGGGCGCCGTCTCCTCATCCAGCAGTTTGTCGTAGACGCCCGGATAGTCACTGATGACGTCACGCGCGTCAATCTCGTCATCGCTCTCGGTGCGCCACCTGTCAAAGTCCACCTGGCGGCCGGGCGGCGAACGAGAGGCAGGGGCGCTATCAGACGGGGACGGGTCACGTTACCATGGAGACGATCTCGGTCGGCTTCGGTCCCCGGTACAATGGATACTGTAAGCGCGCTGCCGGCGCAGAGCCGGGAGGATGCTTGGAAGGGGGGGGGGGAGAGAGTGGGGAGTCCAGCCACCCTGTCAGCTGTATAGGGGCCTCCCCTCCCTTGAGAAGTGCTCGTGCCTAGTGCTGGGCATTTTCAGCCTCTGCAGCGGCTCTGAGGCCTTCGTTGGTACTTTTGTTTCGTTATGAGTTTGATTGCCGCATTTGTCAGAAGATATTATCTTCCGTAATATGTGATCGATGTTGCAGTATTTTGTATAAGCTCGCATCGTTTTTTTTTGTGCGATTTTGCTCGTCAATTTACTGTGTTCAAATATTGTGTTGGTACTTGGTACTTGTCCTATCTGAGCTGCGTTCGGCGGGTAACTCGTTTGCGAGCGGTGATTCTTGTGGTCTGTCAGCGCGGGACACCATGTTCGCTTTGTAATACTTCCTGCGGCGGGGCGAAACAGTCGGTGAGCGATCTGAATTGTTTTGCTTATATTCGGGCAGCTTGAAAGTCTCTAGACACTTAGCTCTGTGTATGCGTTCTTAATTGAATTCTGCATCGGTCAGTTTCTGTAATCATTCGTCGCCAAATGAACGTGTAAATCATGGGTGGAGCTTTTCAGAGCAAGTTGGTTGGGCAAAATATCATATTGGGTGGTTGTTTTGCATGGCTGAGGTGAAAAATGACCATTTCAACACCAGGAAACCTTCAAATCTGACAAAAGTTGGTGGGGCAGAACACAAAGATGGTGGGCCAAAATAAAAGTTGGTGGGACAGTAGAATCAGCCTGGTAAGTGCTTTTCACTCGTCGAAAACAAAAACATGGCAGTCACACCGACTGCTGAGTAGGCGAACAGGTGACAGCCACACACGACGGTGACAGATATGCCTGACTTCATGTGCTGAGCAATGGTAGGGTGTCGACATTGGACATGGATCATTTTAACTGCTGGCAGCATTGCCAGCAACCAACATAAAGTCTGAAAAAATGCATGTATATCTTAACAACGGAGCCGCTAGCGCAGACATACGTACTTTACTGGTTGGAGTCTCTTTCGGCGCGATTTATATCATCGTTTTTCATCATCGGTCAACATCATCCTGCCGTTTTACATATTGATCATTAATTAAAGCCGTATGCAAACACAAATGAGCGAAACTGTGTCGAGCCAGCAGGCGCGTTGCTGTCAACTCTGTCCAGTGAGTGACATGTGAGTCGAGCCCGGCTGAGCGTGCCGCATGACAGCAGTGTATCGTCTTACCCGCAGCCAGGACAGTTTGGTGCGCTCCCGAGTCAGGTGCGGCCACCACCCATCGTCCTCCTTCGCCAGTGTGACCTGCACGTCCCGGTCCGACACGTGGTACTGGGTCTCCTGCGGGGTATAAGCACACAGCGTTACCTTCGCCAGTGTGACCTGCACGTCCCGGTCCGACACGTGGTACTGGGTCTCCTGCGGGGTATAAGCACACAGCGTTACCTTGGCCAGTGTGACCTGCACGTCCCGGTCCGACACGTGGTACTGGGTCTCCTGCGGGGTATAAGCACACAGCGTTACCTTCGCCAGTGTGACCTGCACGTCCCGGTCCGACACGTGGTACTGGGTCTCCTGCGGGGTATAAGCACACAGCGTTACCTTCGCCAGTGTGACCTGCACGTCCCGGTCCGACACGTGGTACTGGGTCTCCTGCGGGGTATAAGCACACAGCGTTACCTTCGCCAGTGTGACCTGCACGTCCCGGTCCGACACGTGGTACTGGGTCTCCTGCGGGGTATAAGCACACAGCGTTACCTTGGCCAGTGTGACCTGCACGTCCCGGTCCGACACGTGGTACTGGGTCTCCTGCGGGGTATAAGCACACAGCGTTACCTTGGCCAGTGTGACCTGCACGTCCCGGTCCGACACGTGGTACTGGGTCTCCTGCGGGGTATAAGCACACAGCGTTACCTTGGCCAGTGTGACCTGCACGTCCCGGTCCGACACGTGGTACTGGGTCTCCTGCGGGGTATAAGCACACAGCGTTACCTTGGCCAGTGTGACCTGCACGTCCCGGTCCGACACGTGGTACTGGGTCTCCTGCGGGGTATAAGCACACAGCGTTACCTTCGCCAGTGTGACCTGCACGTCCCGGTCCGACACGTGGTACTGGGTCTCCTGCGGGGTATAAGCACACAGCGTTACCTTCGCCAGTGTGACCTGCACGTCCCGGTCCGACACGTGGTACTGGGTCTCCTGCGGGGTATAAGCACACAGCGTTACCTTCGCCAGTGTGACCTGCACGTCCCGGTCCGACACGTGGTACTGGGTCTCCTGCGGGGTATAAGCACACAGCGTTACCTTGGCCAGTGTGACCTGCACGTCCCGGTCCGACACGTGGTACTGGGTCTCCTGCGGGGTATAAGCACACAGCGTTACCTTGGCCAGTGTGACCTGCACGTCCCGGTCCGACACGTGGTACTGGGTCTCCTGCGGGGTATAAGCACACAGCGTTACCTTCGCCAGTGTGACCTGCACGTCCCGGTCCGACACGTGGTACTGGGTCTCCTGCGGGGTATAAGCACACAGCGTTACCTTCGCCAGTGTGACCTGCACGTCCCGGTCCGACGCGTGGTACTGCGTTACCTTCGCCAGTGTCACCTGCACGTCACAGTACACGTGGTGCTGGGTCTCCTGCGAGTTATAAGCACACAGCGTTACCATAGCAACTTTACAGACTGACATGTGGCAATGCGTCTCCCGTTGGTTATAAACATATGTCGTTACCATAGCAACGTTACTGCGTCTCCCGTGGGTCACATGCACATTGTACACGGCTGGCATCATAGTAATGTTATGTGGCTTGTACATACACAGCCATCATAACAACGTTACCACATCTCTTGTGGGTCATATGCACATTGTACACATCTGTCATAATAGTAATGTTATGTGGCTTGTACATACACAGCCATCATAACAACGTTACCACATCTCTTGTGGGTCATATGCACATTGTACACGGCTGGCATCATAGTAATGTTATGTGGCTTGTACATACACAGCCATCATAACAACGTTACCACATCTCTTGTGGGTCATATGCACATTGTACACGGCTGGCATCATAGTAATGTTATGTGGCTTGTACATACACAGCCAGCATAACAACGTTACCACATCTCTTGTGGGTCATATGCACATTGTACACGGCTGGCATCATAGTAATGTTATGTGGCTTGTACATACACAGCCATCATAACAACGTTACCACATCTCTTGTGGGTCACATGCACATTGTACACATCTATCATAATAGTAATGTTATGTGGCTTGTACATACACAGCCATCATAACAACGTTACCACATCTCTTGTGGGTCATATGCACATTGTACACATCTGTCATAATAGTAATGTTATGTGGCTTGTACATACACAGCCATCATAACAACGTTACCACATCTCTTGTGGGTCATATGCACATTGTACACATCTGTCATAATAGTAATGTTATGTGGCTTGTACATACACAGCCATCATAACAACGTTACCACATCTCTTGTGGGTCATATGCACATTGTACACGGCTGGCATCATAGTAATGTTATGTGGCTTGTACATACACAGCCATCATAACAACGTTACCACATCTCTTGTGGGTCACATGCACATTGTACACATCTGTCATAATAGTAATGTTATGTGGCTTGTACATACACAGCCATCATAACAACGTTACCACATCTCTTGTGGGTCATATGCACATTGTACACATCTGTCATAATAGTAATGTTATGTGGCTTGTACATACACAGCCATCATAACAACGTTACCACATCTCTTGTGGGTCATATGCACATTGTACACATCTGTCATAATAGTAATGTTATGTGGCTTGTACATACACAGCCATCATAACAACGTTACCACATCTCTTGTGGGTCATATGCACATTGTACACATCTGTCATAAT
Source organism: Chirona hameri (assembly GCA_036785665.1). Classification (NCBI taxonomy): domain Eukaryota; kingdom Metazoa; phylum Arthropoda; class Thecostraca; order Balanomorpha; family Balanidae; genus Chirona; species Chirona hameri. Next base: position 118,215 of record JAXIVJ010001395.1, read on the forward strand.
AGTAATGTTATGTGGCTTGTACATACACCGCCATCATAACAACGTTACCACATCTCTTGTGGGTCATATGCACATTGTACACATCTGTCATAATAGTAATGTTATGTGGCTTGTACATACACCGCCATCATAACAACGTTACCACATCTCTTGTGGGTCATATGCACATTGTACACATCTGTCATAATAGTAATGTTATGTGGCTTGTACATACACAGCCATCATAACAACGTTACCACATCTCTTGTGGGTCACATGCACATTGTACACATCTGTCATAATAGTAATGTTATGTGGCTTGTACATACACAGCCATCATAACAACGTTACCACATCTCTTGTGGGTCATATGCACATTGTACACATCTGTCATAATAGTAATGTTATGTGGCTTGCACATACACAGCCATCATAACAACGTTACCACATCTCTTGTGGGTCATATGCACATTGTACACATCTGTCATAATAGTAATGTTATGTGGCTTGTACATACACAGCCATCATAACAACGTTACCACATCTCTTGTGGGTCACATGCACATTGTACACGGCTGGCATCATAGTAATGTTATGTGGCTTGTACATACACCGCCATCATAACAACGTTACCACATCTCTTGTGGGTCACATGCACATTGTACACATCTGTCATAATAGTAATGTTATGTGGCTTGTACATACACAGTCATCATAACAACGTTACCACATCTCTTGTGGGTCATATGCACATTGTACACATCTGTCATAATAGTAATGTTATGTGGCTTGTACATACACAGCCATCATAACAACGTTACCACATCTCTTGTGGGTCACATGCACATTGTACACGGCTGGCATCATAGTAATGTTATGTGGCTTGTACATACACCGCCATCATAACAACGTTACCACATCTCTTGTGGGTCACATGCACATTGTACACATCTGTCATACTAGTAATGTTATGTGGCTTGTACATACACCGCCATCATAACAACGTTACCACATCTCTTGTGGGTCACATGCACATTGTACACATCTGTCATAATAGTAATGTTATGTGGCTTGTACATACACCGCCATCATAACAACGTTACCACATCTCTTGTGGGTCATATGCACATTGTACACGGCTGGCATCATAGTAATGTTATGTGGCTTGTACATACACAGCCATCATAACAACGTTACCACATCTCTTGTGGGTCACATGCACATTGTACACATCTGTCATAATAGTAATGTTATGTGGCTTGTACATACACCGCCATCATAACAACGTTACCACATCTCTTGTGGGTCATATGCACATTGTACACATCTGTCATAATAGTAATGTTATGTGGCTTGTACATACACAGCCATCATAACAACGTTACCACATCTCTTGTGGGTCACATGCACATTGTACACATCTGTCATAATAGTAATGTTATGTGGCTTGTACATACACCGCCATCATAACAACGTTACCACATCTCTTGTGGGTCATATGCACATTGTACACATCTGTCATAATAGTAATGTTATGTGGCTTGTACATACACCGCCATCATAACAACGTTACCACATCTCTTGTGGGTCACATGCACATTGTACACGGCTGGCATCATAGTAATGTTATGTGGCTTGTACATACACCGCCATCATAACAACGTTACCACATCTCTTGTGGGTCACATGCACATTGTACACGGCTGTCATAATAGTAATGTTATGTGGCTTGTACATACACCGCCATCATAACAACGTTACCACATCTCTTGTGGGTCATATGCACATTGTACACGGCTGTCATAATAGTAATGTTATGTGGCTTGTACATACACAGCCATCATAACAACGTTACCACATCTCTTGTGGGTCATATGCACATTGTACACATCTGTCATAATAGTAATGTTATGTGGCTTGTACATACACAGCCATCATAACAACGTTACCACATCTCTTGTGGGTCATATGCACATTGTACACGGCTGGCATCATAGTAATGTTATGTGGCTTGTACATACACAGCCATCATAACAACGTTACCACATCTCTTGTGGGTCACATGCACATTGTACACATCTGTCATAATAGTAATGTTATGTGGCTTGTACATACACAGCCATCATAACAACGTTACCACATCTCTTGTGGGTCACATGCACATTGTACACATATGTCATAATAGTAATGTTATGTGGCTTGTACATACACCGCCATCATAACAACGTTACCACATCTCTTGTGGGTCACATGCACATTGTACACGGCTGGCATCATAGTAATGTTATGTGGCTTGTACATACACCGCCATCATAACAACGTTACCACATCTCTTGTGGGTCACATGCACATTGTACACGGCTGGCATCATAGTAATGTTATGTGGCTTGTACATACACAGCCATCATAACAACGTTACCACATCTCTTGTGGGTCATATGCACATTGTACACGGCTGGCATCATAGTAATGTTATGTGGCTTGTACATACACAGCCATCATAACAACGTTACCACATCTCTTGTGGGTCATATGCACATTGTACACATCTGTCATAATAGTAATGTTATGTGGCTTGTACATACACCGCCATCATAACAACGTCACCACATCTCTTGTGGGTCATATGCACATTGTACACATCTGTCATAATAGTAATGTTATGTGGCTTGTACATACACAGCCATCATAACAACGTTACCACATCTCTTGTGGGTCATATGCACATTGTACACATCTGTCATAATAGTAATGTTATGTGGCTTGTACATACACCGCCATCATAACAACGTTACCACATCTCTTGTGGGTCACATGCACATTGTACACGGCTGGCATCATAGTAATGTTATGTGGCTTGTACATACACAGCCATCATAACAACGTTACCACATCTATTGTGGGTCACATGCACATTGTACACGGCTGGCATCATAGTAATGTTATGTGGCTTGTACATACACCGCCATCATAACAACGTTACCACATCCTCTTGTGGGTCATATGCACATTGTACACGGCTGTCATCATAGTAATGTTATGTGGCTTGTACATACACCGCCATCATAACAACGTTACCACATCTCTTGTGGGTCACATGCACATTGTACACATCTGTCATAATAGTAATGTTATGTGGCTTGTACATACACCGCCATCATAACAACGTTACCACATCTCTTGTGGGTCACATGCACATTGTACACATCTGTCATAATAGTAATGTTATGTGGCTTGTACATACACAGCCATCATAACAACGTTACCACATCTCTTGTGGGTCATATGCACATTGTACACGGCTGGCATCATAGTAATGTTATGTGGCTTGTACATACACCGCCATCATAACAACGTTACCACATCTCTTGTGGGTCACATGCACATTGTACACATCTGTCATAATAGTAATGTTATGTGGCTTGTACATACACAGCCATCATAACAACGTTACCACATCTCTTGTGGGTCACATGCACATTGTACACATCTGTCATAATAGTAATGTTATGTGGCTTGTACATACACAGCCATCATAACAACGTTACCACATCTCTTGTGGGTCACATGCACATTGTACACATCTGTCATAATAGTAATGTTATGTGGCTTGTACATACACCGCCATCATAACAACGTTACCACATCTCTTGTGGGTCACATGCACATTGTACACATCTGTCATAATAGTAATGTTATGTGGCTTGTACATACACAGCCATCATAACAACGTTACCACATCTCGTGTGGGTCACATGCACATTGTACACATCTGTCATAGTAATGTTATGTGGCTTGTACATACACAGCCATCATAACAACGTTACCACATCTCTTGTGGGTCATATGCACATTGTACACGGCTGGCATCATAGTAATGTTATGTGGCTTGTACATACACCGCCATCATAACAACGTTACCACATCTCTTGTGGGTCACATGCACATTGTACACATCTGTCATAATAGTAATGTTATGTGGCTTGTACATACACCGCCATCATAACAACGTTACCACATCTCTTGTGGGTCACATGCACATTGTACACATCTGTCATAATAGTAATGTTATGTGGCTTGTACATACACAGCCATCATAACAACGTTACCACATCTCTTGTGGGTCATATGCACATTGTACACGGCTGGCATCATAGTAATGTTATGTGGCTTGTACATACACCGCCATCATAACAACGTTACCACATCTCTTGTGGGTCATATGCACATTGTACACATCTGTCATAATAGTAATGTTATGTGGCTTGTACATACACCGCCATCATAACAACGTTACCACATCTCTTGTGGGTCATATGCACATTGTACACATCTGTCATAATAGTAATGTTATGTGGCTTGTACATACACAGCCATCATAACAACGTTACCACATCTCTTGTGGGTCATATGCACATTGTACACATCTGTCATAATAGTAATGTTATGTGGCTTGTACATACACCGCCATCGTAACAACGTTACCACATCTCTTGTGGGTCATATGCACATTGTACACATCTGTCATAATAGTAATGTTATGTGGCTTGTACATACACCGCCATCATAACAACGTTACCACATCTCTTGTGGGTCATATGCACATTGTACACATCTGTCATAATAGTAATGTTATGTGGCTTGTACATACACCGCCATCATAACAACGTTACCACATCTCTTGTGGGTCACATGCACATTGTACACGGCTGGCATCATAGTAATGTTATGTGGCTTGTACATACACAGCCATCATAACAACGTTACCACATCTCTTGTGGGTCACATGCACATTGTACACAGCTGGCATCATAGTAATGTTATGTGGCTTGTACATACACCGCCATCATAACAACGTTACCACATCTCTTGTGGGTCATATGCACATTGTACACGGCTGGCATCATAGTAATGTTATGTGGCTTGTACATACACAGCCATCATAACAACGTTACCACATCTCTTGTGGGTCATATGCACATTGTACACGGCTGGCATCATAGTAATGTTATGTGGCTTGTACATACACAGCCATCATAACAACGTTACCACATCTCTTGTGGGTCACATGCACATTGTACACATCTGTCATCATAGTAATGTTATGTGGCTTGTACATACACAGCCATCATAACAACGTTACCACATCTCTTGTGGGTCATATGCACATTGTACACATCTGTCATAATAGTAATGTTATGTGGCTTGTACATACACAGCCATCATAACAACGTTACCACATCTCTTGTGGGTCATATGCACATTGTACACATCTGTCATAATAGTAATGTTATGTGGCTTGTACATACACCGCCATCATAACAACGTTACCACATCTCTTGTGGGTCATATGCACATTGTACACATCTGTCATAATAGTAATGTTATGTGGCTTGTACATACACCGCCATCATAACAACGTTACCACATCTCTTGTGGGTCATATGCACATTGTACACATCTGTCATAATAGTAATGTTATGTGGCTTGTACATACACAGCCATCATAACAACGTTACCACATCTCTTGTGGGTCATATGCACATTGTACACGGCTGTCATAATAGTAATGTTATGTGGCTTGTACATACACCGCCATCATAACAACGTTACCACATCTCTTGTGGGTCATATGCACATTGTACACATCTGTCATAATAGTAATGTTATGTGGCTTGTACATACACAGCCATCATAACAACGTTACCACATCTCTTGTGGGTCATATGCACATTGTACACGGCTGGCATCATAGTAATGTTATGTGGCTTGTACATACACCGCCATCATAACAACGTTACCACATCTCTTGTGGGTCACATGCACATTGTACACATCTGTCATAATAGTAATGTTATGTGGCTTGTACATACACAGCCATCATAACAACGTTACCACATCTCTTGTGGGTCATATGCACATTGTACACATCTGTCATAATAGTAATGTTATGTGGCTTGTACAAACACCGCCATCATAACAACGTTACCACATCTCTTGTGGGTCATATGCACATTGTACACATCTGTCATAATATTAATGTTATGTGGCTTGTACATACACCGCCATCATAACAACGTTACCACATCTCTTGTGGGTCACATGCACATTGTACACGGCTGGCATCATAGTAATGTTATGTGGCTTGTACATACACCGCCATCATAACAACGTTACCACATCTCTTGTGGGTCATATGCACATTGTACACATCTGTCATAATAGTAATGTTATGTGGCTTGTACATACACCGCCATCATAACAACGTTACCACATCTCTTGTGGGTCATATGCACATTGTACACATCTGTCATAATAGTAATGTTATGTGGCTTGTACATACACCGCCATCATAACAACGTTACCACATCTCTTGTGGGTCACATGCACATTGTACACATCTGCCATAATAGTAATGTTATGTGGCTTCTACATACACCGCCATCATAACAACGTTACCACATCTCTTGTGGGTCATATGCACATTGTACACATCTGTCATAATAGTAATGTTATGTGGCTTGTACATACACAGCCATCATAACAACGTTACCACATCTCTTGTGGGTCATATGCACATTGTACACATCTGTCATAATAGTAATGTTATGTGGCTTGTACATACACAGCCATCATAACAACGTTACCACATCTCTTGTGGGTCACATGCACATTGTACACGGCTGGCATCATAGTAATGTTATGTGGCTTGTACATACACAGCCATCATAACAACGTTACCACATCTCTTGTGGGTCATATGCACATTGTACACGGCTGGCATCATAGTAATGTTATGTGGCTTGTACATACACAGCCATCATAACAACGTTACCACATCTCTTGTGGGTCACATGCACATTGTACACGGCTGGCATCATAGTAATGTTATGTGGCTTGTACATACACAGCCATCATAACAACGTTACCACATCTCTTGTGGGTCACATGCACATTGTACACAGCTGGCATCATAGTAATGTTATGTGGCTTGTACATACACAGCCATCATAACAACGTTACCACATCTCTTGTGGGTCACATGCACATTATACACATCTGTCATAATAGTAATGTTATGTGGCTTGCACATACACCGCCATCATAACAACGTTACCACATCTCTTGTGGGTCATATGCACATTGTACACATCTGTCATAATAGTAATGTTATGTGGTATGTACATACACTGCCATCATAACAACGTTACCACATCTCTTGTGGGTCATATGCACATTGTACACATCTGTCATAATAGTAATGTTATGTGGCTTGTACATACACCGCCATCATAACAACGTTACCACATCTCTTGTGGGTCATATGCACATTGTACACGGCTGGCATAATAGTAATGTTATGTGGCTTGTACATACACCGCCATCATAACAACGTTACTACATCTCTTGTGGGTCACATGCACATTGTACACGGCTGTCATAATAGTAATGTTATGTGGCTTGTACATACACCGCCATCATAACAACGTTACCACATCTCTTGTGGGTCATATGCACATTGTACACATCTGTCATAATAGTAATGTTATGTGGCTTGTACATACACAGCCATCATAACAACGTTACCACATCTCTTGTGGGTCATATGCACATTGTACACATCTGTCATAATAGTAATGTTATGTGGCTTGTACATACACCGCCATCATAACAACGTTACCACATCTCTTGTGGGTCACATGCACATTGTACACATCTGTCATAATAGTAATGTTATGTGGCTTGTACATACACCGCCATCATAACAACGTTACCACATCTCTTGTGGGTCATATGCACATTGTACACATCTGTCATAATAGTAATGTTATGTGGCTTGTACATACACAGCCATCATAACAACGTTACCACATCTCTTGTGGGTCATATGCACATTGTACACATCTGTCATAATAGTAATGTTATGTGGCTTGTACATACACAGCCATCATAACAACGTTACCACATCTCCTGTAGGTCACAAATACATTGTGCCTATAGTAAGGTTACAGTCCGACATGTGGTACCTTCTGTGTCTCCTGTAGGTCACAAACACATCGTGCCTATAGTAAAGTTACAGTCTGACATGTGGTACCTTCTGTGTCTCCTGTAGATCACAAATACATTGTGCCTATAGTAAAGTTACAGTCTGACATGTGGTACCTTCTGAGTCTCCTGTGGATCACAAACACATCGTGCCTATAGTAAAGTTACAGTCTGACATGTGGTACCTTATGTGTCTCCTGTGGATCACAAATACATTGTGCCTATAGTAAAGTTACAGTCCGACATGTGGTTCCTTCTGTGTCTCCTGTAGGTCACAAACACATCGTGCCTATAGTAAAGTTACAGTCTGACATGTGGTACCTTCTGTGTCTCCTGTAGATCACAAATACATTGTGCCTATAGTAAAGTTACAGTCTGACATGTGGTACCTTCTGTGTCTCCTGTAGGTCACAAACACATCGTGCCTATAGTAAAGTTACAGTCTGACATGTGGTACCTTATGTGTCTCCTGTGGATCACAAATACATTGTGCCTATAGTAAAGTTACAGTCCGACATGTGGTTCCTTCTGTGTCTCCTGTAGGTCACAAACACATCGTGCCTATAGTAAAGTTACAGTCTGACATGTGGTACCTTCTGTGTCTCCTGTAGATCACAAATACATTGTGCCTATAGTAAAGTTACAGTCCGACATGTGGTACCTTCTGTGTCTCCTGTAGGTCACAAACACATCGTGCCTATAGTAAAGTTACAGTCTGACATGTGGTACCTTCTGCCTCCTGTAGGTCACAAACACATCGTGCCTATAGTAAAGTTACAGTCCGACATGTGGTACCTTCTGTGTCTCCTGTAGGTCACAAACACATCGTGCCTATAGTAAAGTTACAGTCTGACATGTGGTACCTTCTGTGTCTCCTGTAGATCACACACACATCGTGCCTATAGTAAAGTTAGTCCGACATGTGGTACCTTCTGTGTCTCCTGTGGATCACACACATCATCGTGCCTATAGTAAAGTTAGTCCGACATGTGGTACCTTCTGTGTCTCCTGTAGGTCACAAATACATTGTGCCTATAGTAAAGTTACAGTCCGACATGTGGTACCTTCTGTGTCTCCTGTAGGTCACAAACACATCGTGCCTATAGTAAAGTTACAGTCTGGCATGTGGTACCTTCTGTGTCTCCTGTGGATCACACACATCATCGTGCCTATAGTAAAGTTACACTCTGACATGTGGTACCTTCTGTGTCTCCTGTAGGTCACAAATACATTGTGCCTATAGTAAAGTTACAGTCCGACATGTGGTACCTTCTGTGTCTCCTGTAGGTCACAAACACATCGTGCCTATAGTAAAGTTACAGTCTGACATGTGGTACCTTCTGTCTCCTGTAGGTCACAAACACATCGTGCCTATAGTAAAGTTACAGTCTGACATGTGGTACCTTCTGTGTCTCCTGTGGGTCACAAACACATCGTGCCTATAGTAAAGTTACAGTCCGACATGTGGTACCTTCTGTGTCTCCTGTGGATCACACACATCATCGTGCCTATAGTAAAGTTAGTCCGACATGTGGTACCTCCTGTGTCTCCTGTGGATCACACACACACACACACATCGTGCCTATAGTAAAGTTACAGTCTGACATGTGGTACCTTCTGTGTCTCCTGTGGATCACACACACATCGTGCCTATAGTAAAGTTACAGTCCGACATGTGGTACCTTCTGAGTCTCCTGTGGATCACAAACACATCGTGCCTATAGTAAAGTTACAGTCCGACATGTGGTACCTTCTGTGTCTCCTGTACATCACACACACATCGTGCCTATAGTAAAGTTAGTCCGACATGTGGTTCCTTCTGTGTCTCCTGTAGGTCACACACACACATCGTGCCTATAGTAAAGTTACAGTCTGACATGTGGTACCTTCTGTGTCTCCTGTAGGTCACACACACATCGTGCCTATAGTAAAGTTACAGTCTGACATGTGGTACCTTCTGTGTCTCCTGTGGATCACACACACACATCGTGCCTATAGTAAAGTTACAGTCTGACATGTGGTACCTTCTGAGTCTCCTGTGGATCACAAAAGCATTGTGCCTATAGTAAAGTTACAGTCCGACATGTGGTACCTTATGTGTCTCCTGTGGATCACAAACACATCGTGCCTATAGTAAAGTTACAGTCCGACATGTGGTACCTTCTGTGTCTCCTGTAGATCACACACACATCGTGCCTATAGTAAAGTTACAGTCTGACATGTGGTACCTTCTGTGTCTCCTGTAGGTCACACACATCATCGTGCCTATAGTAAAGTTACAGTCTGACATGTGGTACCTTCTGTGTCTCCTGTAGGTCACACACATCATCGTGCCTATAGTAAAGTTACAGTCCGACATGTGGTACCTTCTGTGTCTCCTGTGGATCACACACACACACACACACACACACACACACACACACACACACACACACACACACACACACACACACACACATCGTGCCTATAGTAAAGTTACAGTCCGACATGTGGTACCTTCTGTGTCTCCTGTGGATCACACACACACATCGTGCCTATAGTAAAGTTACAGTCCGACATGTGGTACCTTCTGTGTCTCCTGTGGATCACACACATCATCGTGCCTATAGTAAAGTTAGTCCGACATGTGGTACCTTCTGTGTCTCCTGTAGGTCACAAACACATCGTGCCTATAGTAAAGTTACAGTCTGGCATGTGGTACCTTCTGTGTCTCCTGTGGATCACACACACACATCGTGCCTATAGTAAAGTTACAGTCCGACATGTGGTACCTTCTGTGTCTCCTGTGGATCACACACATCATCGTGCCTATAGTAAAGTTACAGTCTGACATGTGGTACCTTCTGTGTCTCCTGTGGGTCACAAACACATCGTGCCTATAGTAAAGTTAGTCCGACATGTGGTACCTTCTGTGTCTCCTGTGGATCACACACATCATCGTGCCTATAGTAAAGTTACAGTCTGACATGTGGTACCTTCTGTTTCTCCTGTAGATCACACACACATCGTGCCTATAGTAAAGTTAGTCCAACATGTGGTACCTTCTGTGCCTCCTGTGGATCACACACACATCGTGCCTATAGTAAAGTTACAGTTCGACATGTGGTACCTTCTGTGTCTCCTGTGGATCACACACACATCATCGTGCCTATAGTAAAGTTACAGTCCGACATGTGGTACCTTCTGTGTCTCCTGTGGGTCACAAACACATCGTGCCTATAGTAAAGTTACAGTCCGACATGTGGTACCTTCTGTGTCTCCTGTAGGTCACACACACACACACACACACACACACACACACACACACACACACACACACACACACACACACACACACACACACACACACACACACACACACACACACACACACACACACACACACACACACACACACACACACACACACACACACACACACACACACACACACACACACACACACACACACACACACACACACACACACACACACACACACACACACACACACACACACACACACACACACACACACACACACACACACACACACACACACACACACACACACACACACACACACACACACACACACACACACACACACACACACACACACACACACACACACACACACACACACACACACACACACACACACACACACACACACACACACACACACACACACACACACACACACACACACACACACACACACACACACACACACACACACACACACACACACACACACACACACACACACACACACACAC
>JAXIVJ010001395.1:135000-139773 GCA_036785665.1 Chirona hameri
ACCTTCAATATATATAATTAAATACACTTAAAACATAACTTACACCCAGTATCAAGCAAGTGACACTCTTATGACTAGCAAATATAGATGACAAATACAAATGATACATTGATTCTCCCAAAAGATTAAAGGGAGTGTGCCTACTCACATCGCTTAGTTGGGGTTATTGGCACTGGTCTATAGAACACAATTTTCTGAATTGAACCATTACATAATTTCTCCAGATTCACCCTAGTTGCTGAGATATTCAAAGACTCCAGGAATTTGCTTGGGAGCAAAAAGTTATTGGGTAGACTCCCGAGGGCTTCCACTACTAGAAGCACTGCAACTATCGATTAAACTGCTAGCATATTGTTAGCTCCGGCCAATAGCAATTCAACAAAACAGCTTGTGCACGCTGATAGCAGCAGCCGAACAGAAACTGGACGGCCATCATGTTTTTCGATGATGGCCGTTTCGATGATGGCCGATGGCCATTTTTTTTGAAGATATCAATTTAAGCTACGAAACTTGCACATAATAAAGTTCACAGTGGCAAGAACGTGCTGTTCAAAACTCGTCTTTCTATCTTATATGATGTGACTGTAATTGTATTGTCTTATGTGCGCCGTTTTACATAATATCACCATAGTGGCGATCGTCTTATAAATATCGAAACAAAAATAAACAAAAAACAATATAAGTGAAAATTCAACTAAAGGGGCTCCAGATGTGAATTTCATCATACACAACTATCAAACCAACAGCTACTTACCGTATTAAACATATGTTTGACATTCCAAAACAGTAGGCACACTCCCTTTAACACAAATTTACAAACATTGCTCCTCACAGCATCACAGTCATGTGTTGAGAATAAAATATTAATGTGTTAAGCATCACAGGGGAAAGGGGGTGCAATGCTCGTCTTTCTATCTGAATGAACCCCGCTTTAGACAAGCTAAGTAGCTGTTGGATAGCTCTGTTGTTTTGTGTATTTTTTGAGGAACCACATTATATTTAGATATAAGGATTAGATATTTAGTTTTGTGGATCGTTTAGGTATTATTTTAAGCATTTATAGTTAGCTGTTACCTCTTACTTGCTTTTTAAAGGACTTTTCATTCTAGCTTGTGTGCGCCAAAAATTGTCTTAGTCTTATTTTTGTGTTATTAGTTGCAGGGTTGGATAAGTAGATATTTTTAGAAAATTAGGGATAATTAAGGTGTATTTAGTATTCAGTTTATTTAAGGATTAGATATTTAGTCTAGTATTAGGTGCACTCATAGCTGATTTGTGTCACTAGCTTTACTTAGATCTAGTTAAGGTTTAGAAGAAGAAAAAACAAACAAAAAACAAAAAAAAGTTAAGTTAAGTTAGTAAAGTATTGAAAAGTGCACAGTACCTAAGTTATATACCTAAGTTACTAGTGTATTCAAATGAGCATGACTAGGATGCAGGCGAAGGTAGCAGAGCTAGAGGCCCTCCAGGCTAGGGTAGCGGAGCTTGAGGCGCAGTTAAGTAAGTGTAGGTGTAGAGATGAGCCGCAGGAGGGTGTAGCTCCTGACCAAGGAACGTATGCGCAGATCGTGGTTAGGGGGTCAGAAAAGGAGCCTACAGGATCAGGGACCAGTGGTAGTTCTGATAGGGGCATAAGGGAGGAAGATAAGGCAAAGGTGGATAGTGCGGCTGGGGTTTGGAAGTGTGTTGGAGGGTCACGTTTCTGGAGACTCAACATTGTGGAAAGTAATGCTAGGGCCACAGACAGTAAGGATGAGGAGGGGTGCTGGGTAATGGAGGGTGGTAGCAGAATCTGGAGGAGGAAGAGGGAAGGGGATCAGGAGGGATGGACAAAAGTTCAGGGTAGAGTCAGGCAGTACAGCTCCAGGGAACATCCGCAGGTTACAATAGCAAATAAGTTCAGTGCGTTAGAGTCAGCAGCTGAAAGTGACAGGGAAGAGATTCAGCATTTAGTGGTTGGGGACTCAAGGGTAAGGCCCTTAAGGCGAACATTCTGTGGGAAGAGGGACAGATGTATAGTCAAACCAGGGGCAAGAGTAGTTGATATGGGCCCTGTCATTGAGGCAGAACTTGGTAGGAGTAGCCCGGAGACAGTTATACTACAGGTGGGGGTGAACGACATAGGACCTAGGCAGAGTGTGAGAATAGTAGCGGAGTACCGGAGCCTGCTGCAGAGGTTGAAGGAGTCCAGGAAACCAGTCATTGTGACTGGCATCCTCCCTCGCTGTGGAGCCAGTGAGGAGTGGTACTCGAGAGTTCTGTCTGTGAACAGCTCAGTTCAGAACTTATGTTCAGCTATGGGGCTTAGTTATGTAGACTTATGGGATCAGTTCTATGAGTGGCGTAGGTACTATATGAAGGATGGGCTTCACTTATCGGATGAGGGGGCAAGGGCTTTGGGAGATGCCTACAGAAGTGTCATTCAGGGAAACTAGGTAGGAGGGGGGTTCGGGGACGCTAGTACTAGGGCATCAGGAAGTAAGCATTGGTAGAAGTTCATGTCAGAATAGGACAGTAGATCATAATTCCCTCAGAATTAGTAGAGTCAGCTCAAAGTATAAGATCACATGTGTGTTGCTGAATGCCCAAAGTATTAGGTCTAAATTTGATGAGTTTGAGTGTTATGTTGCCCTCGAAAAGCCTGATATAATTTGTGTAACCGAGACATGGGTTAGTGAGGGGTATAATAGGGATAGGCTACAGGATTTCGAGTTACAAGGGTATAACATGTTCTCATACTGCAGAGAATCACGGCAGGGGGGCGGAGTGTTTGTATATGTAAATAGCTTGTACTGCACTACTAGAGTTGATGATTCTAGTAAAGTAAAAGAAGTAGAATCAATCTGGCTTGACATTAAAATTGGTACAGGAAACAGAGGAAGGTTGAGGATAGGTGCATTTTACAGACCAGGGAATCTTCCAAGGAACTCCCAAGCTGAAACAGACCAAGATATTTGTGAGGAAATACGTAGGAACTTTCGGGCTCAGTGTCTTATTATGGGAGATTTTAACTTAAGAGGATACGAAAGTATAGCAGAGGAAACAAATGAGTGTAGGTTGTATAGGTACATCTTTGAAGAGGAGCTTTTCATGCATCAGGTTGTAACAGAGCCAACCAGACATTGCTCCATTCTAGACCTTGTATTCTCAGACAACAGTGATCTAGTTAGTGACATAAGTATTTGTGCAGGTCTAGGAACCAGTGATCACAATATGGTTAAATTCAATATCTCATCAGAAATGAGGCCCAAAGATAACCTTATTATGGTTCCAAACTTCAGCCAGGCTGATTTTGATGGTATTAGAAATGACCTCGCACAGATAAAATGGAACGTTGAGTTGGCAGGTTTAGATGCATGTGAGGCCTGGAATGTTTTCAAAGCTAGATTAAGCCAAATTCAAAATCGGCATATACCCCTCAGGCACAAACGTAACAGAACCAAGGGCAAACCAGTTTGGCTTACCCCAGAAGTAAGGAGTGCTATACAAGCTAAAAGAAGTGCATTTGGCATTTTGAAGGGATCTTCACTAGATATAAATCGGAAGGCCTACCAGAATGCAAGAAATTCAGTTAAGAAAAAGGTCAGAGCAGCTAAAAGGGCAAAGGAACTTGATTTAGCTAGACATTGTAATGCAGATAGTAAGAAGTTCTTCAGTTTTTATAAGTTCAGTACAGTTTCCAAAAATATAGGTCCATTTAAGGTAGATAATGTGTTAGTTAGCAAGGACAGTGAAATGGTTGAAGTGCTTAATGATCAGTTTCAATCTGTCTTTACTATCGAGGACCAGAGTAGTATTGCAGCACTTCAGCCTGAGCTAGAGACAGAGGAGACTATAGGAGAGCTAGGTGGCATAAGTAGTGAACTTGTTCTAGAATATCTCAAGAAAGTAAGGCCTAACAAGGCAGAAGGACCTGATGAAATCCATGCTAGACTTTTAAGAGAATCTGAAAGGGAGTTGTCGGTTCCATTAGCCATAATATTTTCTAAATCACTCGCAGATAGTAAAATTCCACTTGATTGGAAAAGAGAAAATGTTGTTCCTATTCATAAAAAGGGAGATAGAAGTAAAGAGGAAAACTATAGACCGGTTAGTCTGACCTCATTAGTCTGCAAGGTGCTTGAATCAATCATCAAAGATAAGATTGTTGAATTCTTGGAGCAAAATGAACTCATCAAGGATACACAGCATGGCTTTAGGAAGGGCCGTTCTTGTTTAACTAATCTTCTGGAGTTTTTGGATGTTGCAACAGATAGCTTTGATCAGGGTAAACAGCTAGATGTAGCTTTTCTTGATTTCAGTAAAGCATTTGACAAAGTCCCCCATACAAGACTGGGGTTGCAACTTAAAATGCATGGGATCAGGGGCAAGATTCTGGATTGGATAGAAACGTGGCTTTCAGGATGCCAGCAAAGGGTTATATTGAATGGGTACCAATCACAATGGAAGGAGGTTCTCAGTGGGGTTCCACAGGGCTCAGTCCTGGGCCCATTGCTTTTTATAATATTTGTGAATGCAATTGAGAACAGTATAGACAGCAAAGTCTTGAAATTTGCAGACGATCTAAAAGTTGTCAGGATTATTAGAGGAAAACATGATCAGGATGCTTTTCAATCAGATCTGGACAAGCTAGTTGAGTGGTCTGAAGCATGGCAGATGAAATTCAATTTGAGTAAATGTAAGATTATGCACGCTGGACGGGTTAGCAGTAAACATAGGTATTAAATGGGTGGGCAGAAAATGGAGCAGATTGAAAAGGAAAGAGATTTAGGT